>JAKMWZ010000282.1:0-65532 GCA_025328985.1 Colletotrichum sp. SAR11_239
ACAACAGATACTTCGACGGTCCGACTGGCGAGGAAAGCTCCCAGTGGCTGCACGATCATATCGCCGAGATTATTGCGCAATCTCCGTACCATACCCATATCTCCCCCGAGAACCACACGATGATGCAGGGCTTTGAGTGGTATGTCCCTGCTGACCAGAAGCACTGGGTGCGACTGGAGAAGCACGTACCGCAGCTCAAAGCCTGGGGCGTCGACAACATCTGGATCCCGCCAGCGTAAGCGTCCAATTGAAAGCGCGATTGAGCGATCTCTGGCTCACATTAAACGCAGGTGCAAGGGCTCATCGAAGACTGGAAACGGTTACGATATCTACGATCTGTACGTCGTGCTCAATAGGGGCAATTGGACCGCAACGCTGACCAGCAAAGGTACGACCTGGGCGAGTTCGACCAGAAGGGATCCGTCGCAACGAAATGGGGTACCAAGGAGGAGCTCCTGAAGCTCGCGCACACAGCAAAGGACAATGGCGTCGGCATTTACTGGGACGCTGTCCTGAACCACAAGTTCGCAGCCGACCGCAAAGAGAAGTGTCTCGCCCAGGAGGTGGACCAAGAAGACCGCACCAAGTTCGTCAGTGACAAGTACGAGATCGACGCCTGGGTCGGCTACGACTTCCCCGGTCGCAAGGGCAAGTACAGTGATATGAAGTATCACTGGTACCACTTCAGCGGCGTCGACTACAACGCGAGGAATGAGAAGACGGCCATCTACAAGATTATGGGTGACAAGGGTGACCAGCAGTGGGCCGAGTCCGTCGACGATGAGAAGGGCAACTAGTAAGGGCAAACTTCGCTGCCAGCAATGCCTCTCCAAGCTGACTTCAGTTCGCTAGCGACTTTCTCATGGGTTCAGATCTCGACTATGACCATCCAGAGGTCGTAAAAGATGTCCTCAACTGGGGCAAGTGGCTGGCGAAAGAGGTGCCCCTCCAGGGAATCAGATTCGACGCAATCAAGCACTATAGTGAGGACTTTTTGCGCCAATTCATCACCGAGCTGGACAAGGAATACGGCAAGGGATGGTTCTTTGTCGGCGAGTTCTGGAAGGACAGCCTCGACGACATGACTGAGTATCTGGCTCGCATGGGCCGTCAGTTCACCCTTTTCGACGCGCCGCTGGTGTACAACTTCAGCGAGATCAGCAAGGGCAACGGAGCGGATATGAGAAAGGTGTTTGACGGCACATTGGTGCAGAAGGAGCCCATCAACGCTGTGGTAAGTCCATCTTAGTCCGGTCCTTGAGAAGTATTCTGACAAGAGCAGACCCTCGTCATGAACCACGACACTCAGCCTTACCAAGCCCTCGAGGCACCGATCGAGGGCTGGTTTAAGCCCATTGCGTATGCTCTCATTCTCCTCCGCTCCTCCGGCTACCCTTGCGTCTGGTACGGCGACCTCTACGGCATCAAGGGAGAGCACCCCTTCCCGCCATCATGCGGCGGCGCTCTGCCGAAGCTTATCCTTGCCAGAAAGCTCTATGCCTACGGTGAGCAGGCTGACTACTTTGACTACGCCACGTGTCTCGGCTGGGTCAAGTACGGAACCTGGGACCGCCCCTACGGCTGCGCGGTCGTTGTCAGCAATGCCGGACCCGGCTCCAAGCGGATGCACATCGGCGAGATGCACGCCGGAGAGGTGTGGACCGATGTCCTGGGATGGAACGACCGTGAGGTCACCATTGGCGACGATGGCTTCGGCGAGTTCGTATGCTCTGGCACTTCAGTGAGCATCTTCGTCAATAAGGATGCAGATGGCAGAGACAAGTTTACGAAGGAATTGTGAGTACCCTCAACCCTTCCCTTGGCCTATGTATACCAACTGACGTCTGATAGCGACTCCAACATTTACGAGGAATAAGTTGTCAGTAAATCATGAAAAGGCTTGAAGATCCTCAATAATTCTTTTGTTTCCCTTTGGCTAGGTCCTACTGGATAAGGCCTGCATCGTGTGGTTTGATGAGCTGGGACCTAATGGGGACATGGTCGGCAGTCATAGAGCTTCCTAGAATTCCGTATTATTATGGAATAAGTCTAATGCTAAAACTTGGTTTAATGGGACTTTCAAAGCCGCCTTTCAAATCGACGCGTGTCCACTTGGGTGATTATCAATCGGAACGCTGAACCATGAGCTCGGCAGAGGTCATGCCCCGCCATTTTCCACATGAGGGGCTGGAATGGGACGGACCAGGGCGGCATCGCCGGTCTCGCCCGTGCGACTGAGCATTTCAAGAGCTCCACCTTGGACACTTTTTGGTCTTTTCTCCACTTGGAGAAGCGAAGCGGATTGACGGCTAAGTAGCTGTATGTGGCTAGAATCCAGCATGCTCTGCAGTGCCTCTACCGCCTAGCCGTTCCTAGTCTGACAATTGGAGCTGCATGTCAACCTGCCTAAAGTTGCCGGGCCGGGCAAGTGTATCCTTGAAGTGACATTCGCATTCACATACTGGAAGTGGATAACTACATTCGCATTGTCCTTCTGGATATGGGGAATTATGCTCGAGTCTTTCTCGGTTAAGAACGCAAGATGCGTGAAAAGCACGAGTCGTGTTAACGACTCAGCCATCATTAAGAGAAGCTTCCCTCTGCCCAGGTGGGGTTTTTGCTTCTTCTTAACACCGATATCATTTCGCCCGTTCGCCGATGAATCACAGACTTCCATCAGTCCGAGGGTTGATTGTCCACTTGCTAGATATGGCCAATGTGCGAGATATCCATACCTTGACCCGATTCCACCCGGGCCGGTGGACAAAACCTCAGACAAGAAGGGTGCACCCAGCGATCCCCGCATCGTGACGCTTAGCTTATCGCCGATTTGTGCCCCGGGCCCCCACGTCATTAACCCCGCCGGCGGCCGTGGGCCGCAGCTATCAGGTGCGGAGAAGCCATCCGGCCGGTATGCCCACCCGGTGTGTGGTGTTTCATAGGCTTCCTGAATTTCCTCTTTGTCATCGCAACCGAGCAGACTGGATTATTCAGTGATCATTGAGCCTTCATAAACCCCTCACTGCGCACTCGAGTTTTCATCCATCTTTGGGAATTATTAATCATCTTCTCTTTTCTTCACTTCAAAACCGTGATACCCCTTTCTCAGCACTGCCAGCTCTTATCAAAATACCCCGCAAAGCAGCAAAACCGAACCTTCTCCAGGAACATCAACTGAGCACAACCGTCAACATGGCCGACCTCTCCGTTCAGCTTCAGGCCCCGAACGGTGTCAAGTGGACGCAGCCCACCGGTCTCTTCATCAATAACGAGTTTGTCAAGTCTTCTACCGGCGAGACCATCGACACGATAGACCCTGCGTAAGCTACCACCCCTCATCTCTCGAGATACGAAATAAAATATCTGACACATGCTGCAGGACCGAAGAGAAGATTGCCGCCGTTCAGGCCGCATCGGCTGATGATGTCGACAAGGCCGTGAAGGCTGCCTACGCCGCGCTGAGGCACGAGTCTTGGAAGGGCGTCTCGGCGACGGACCGCGGAGCTCTCATGTACAAGTTCGCCGATCTGATCGAGCAGAACAAGGAGGTTCTCGCCGCGATTGACGCGTGGGACAACGGTAAGCCCAAAAATTGATAGGTTGCGGCCGATGAATGAAGAAACTGAGTACCTCTCAGGCAAGACGTACGCAGACGCCCTCGACGGCGACCTGTCAGAGTGCGTCACCGTCATCCGCTACTACGCCGGCTGGGCCGATAAGACCTTCGGTCAGACCATCAACACGACCCCGGCAAAGTTCGCCTACACGATCCGCCAGCCCATCGGCGTCGTCGCCCAGGTCATCCCGTGGAACTACCCCCTCGCCATGGCCACCTGGAAGCTCGGCCCCGCCCTCGCCTGCGGCAACACCGTGGTCCTCAAGGCCGCCGAGCAAACCCCTCTCAGCATCCTGTTCCTGGGCACCCTGATCAAGGAGGCCGGCTTCCCTCCCGGCGTCGTCAACTTCGTCAACGGCCTCGGCCGCGTCGCCGGCAGCGCGCTAGTAGGCCACCCGCTCGTCGACAAGGTCGCCTTCACCGGCAGCACGGCGACCGCGCGCGCCATCATGGGCGAGGCCGCCAAGACGCTGAAGAACATCACCCTCGAAACCGGCGGCAAGTCGCCGCTGCTGGTCTTCGACGACGCAGACATCGAGCAGGCGGTGCGGTGGTCGCACATGGGCATCATGTCGAACCAGGGCCAGATCTGCACGGCGACGTCGCGCATCATCGTGCAGGCGTCCATCTACGACGACTTCATCAAGCGCTTCGTCGAGACGCTCAAGGCCGTCAGCAAGGTTGGCAGCCAGTGGGACAAGGACACCTACCAGGGCCCGCAGGTGAGCAAGGTGCAGTACGAGAAGGTGCTCGAGTACATCGACATCGGCAAGGCGGAGGGCGCGAACCTCGCGGCGGGCGGCACGCCGCTGAGCATCGGCGGCAAGGGCAAGGGCTTCTTCGTGGCGCCGACGGTGTTTACGAACGTGACGACCAAGATGCGCGTGTGGGGTGAGGAGATCTTCGGCCCTGTGGTGGTGATTGCGAGCTTCAAGGACGAGGAGGATGCGGTGGGCTTGGCGAACAGCACGCAGTACGGCCTGGGCGCGGCGGTGTTCACGCAGAATGTTGAGCGCGCGCACCGCGTGGCGTCGGAGATCGAGGCGGGCATGGTGTGGATTAACAGCACGCAGGACAGCGATCCCCGCGTGCCGTTTGGTGGTGTGAAGCAGAGCGGTATTGGAAGGGAACTGGGCGAGGCGGGATTGGAGGCGTACTCCCAGATCAAGTCTGTTCACGTTAACATGGGTACGAAGCTTTAAAGGGGCTTGAGATGGGTGTTTGATCAATGATTTTGATACTTAATGAAGGAAATTGAAAGTTACGTCAACCGGAGTGAGTGACAAAGTTGTTAGTGTTGATGAGTGTAAGGAGACGGTCATGTGTCAACGCTTTACGTTCGCACAAGGCTCACTTCTGTGATACACCGCCACATCATTCAGAAGATAAGTGACCAAGCTGACGGTGAAGGTTTGATTCCTCACTGATCTCTTCGTCTATGGGAATAGCACCAGGTCGTAATGCCCGGGAAGCAGCTGCACCCTCTTTCCAGCCGCCTTTCTCGACCCATCGGTCCCCTGCCTAACAATCTCGACCGCACTCTCATCTCTCGGCAGCAGCAGCGTAGCCTTCGTGCTCGTCGGAACAGTCACCTTCATCCGCACATCGTCGCCCTCACGCTTGAACGTGACCTCAATCATCCCATACGGGCACTCGAACGTGCCTTCGACCAGGTTGAACTCCGACCTGAGCGGCGGCTTCACAGTCCACGTCCTGTACGCGTCGTCCTCGACCTTGACTCCCAGAACAGCTTCATAGAACCACTCGTAGATCGTGCCGAGCATATCGTGGCACTTGCTGCGGCACGCGTCCTGCCAGAACTCGTTGAGCGTGGTCTCGCCGCGTCGCAGGAAGCGCATGTACGAGGGGTGCTCCTCCTGGCGGGCCATGGCCATAACGATGTCGGGTCTGTCGACGTCTGTGAAGGTGTTCCACAGCCACTTGAGGCCGATCTCGCCGGCGCGGATTCTGCAGTCAGAGACGTCGTCTACGAAGGCCTTCTGGACGTCTGAGATGTGCTCCTCGGGGACAAGGCCGAACTGCAGTGCCATTGCTTGGGCAATCATGGTGCGGTCGTGGGTGTCTGGTTTGTCTAGGGAGGTGTAGAAGGCGTAAGGATGCTCCTTCTTGTCGGCGATAAGGAGGTGTTGGTTGTACACGTTGTAAATCCTGTCAGCCCACTCTCTAAATCGCTTCTCATCTTCGGCGTAACCCAATTCTCGGGCCATCAACTCAACATTGCGGAGACACCGGTAGTAAATTGCGGTCTCGATGTTAGCTTGATGGTTTCCGAACGCAATGTCCCGGCCCCAATCGCCGAGACCGTGCTCAATCAGCCCGCCATGCCGCTCCTTTGTGTGCAGATACTCCATGTACCGAACACAGGGTTGGTACATCTTCTGGAACATGTGTGTAGACCCGTAGTACTTCTTGAGGATCTCAGGGATCAGGGCAATGGCACCTCCCCAGGTGATGGTGTCATGAAGCGGGCCGCACATGTATCTAATTTCAGGGGCCATCGTGGGCACCAAACCGTTGTACTCCTGCGTATCGAAGATGTCGTCGAGAATCTTGGAGTGGAGGGCTTCAATGTCGCGGATGTACTGCGTCGCTGGCGCAAGGAGATGCGTCACCTCGAGCCATCCAAACTTCTCAATCTGCGGACAGTCGGTGTGGTAGCTGAAGAGGTTGCTGACGAAGGACCAGTAGCACATGTTGATCAGCGCGTTGGCGTCTTCGACGTCCGTCTTCATAGTACCGAGACGGCGGGCTGCGGAGGAGACATGACGGCCGACGACGGAGTGGATGACGGGAAGCCCCTCGCCCTCGTTCAGTGACACACCTTCGACCTGGATGTATCGGGCACTCGTGAAGCTGAAGTCGGGCTCCCAGACTTCGACGCTTCCGGTGCCAGCTAGGGTGATCTTGGAGTAGACTTTGGTCTCAAACTCCTTGAACAAAGGGTCGGGCATCAACACCCTGCCAGTCTCGTCAACGCTCTCGGAGTACCGCACAAGCACCTCGGAACCTGCTGGTCCGCTGACCTCGATGCGGACCATGGTTGAAGCATTCTGGCCTAAGTCAAAGGCCACAACACCACGCTCTAGACTCTTTTTCGAGACCGGTTCAAATGTTTCGTGCAGCGTGACCGGCGGCTGGCTCTGGTACTTGAGCTTTCCTCTCGGCCCAGTCACAGGCGTCGCCGGCTTCCACTCCGATTCATCGAAGCCCGGCGCATCCCAACCCGCCGGGTAACTCCGGAAGTCCTTGTTTTCCGAGGCGTAGATATTCGCCAGCGTGGTCGCACTCTTCCTCGTCTTCCAATCGGGCCCGGTGATGATGGTCTCCCTACTGCCGTCGTCATAAAAGAGGTGCAGCTCCGCAAAGAAGCAGAGCTCGTTGCCGTACCGGACATACGTATTGTCCTCGTACATTGGCCAGAAGAAGCGGTCTCCCTGGTCGCCTGCGTAGAAGCCGTTACCAACATGAGCGCCCAGCACGTTTTCTCCTTCGTTGAGGAAGCTGCTCAAGTCATATGCCACGAACTGGACTGTGCGGTGGTAGTTTGTCCAGCCCGGGTCCAGGACGTGGTTGGAGGCCGGGGTGCCATTGCAGGAGAGGTTGAAGTGGCCCAGGCCTGAGGCGAAGGCGACGGCTCGTGTGGGTTTGCGGTCGAGGCGGAGGGACTTGCGGAGGTAGAAGGGCTTGTCGCTGCTGTCGCCGATCCAGACGCCCTTCCAACGGTTGGGCTCGTCTTCGAACCATGCGCGGAAGATTAGACTCGTATGGGGCATCTGCGAACGAGTTGAATGTTAGTGTACAAGTTCATTGTAGCCGTTGCTGGGCTGAGCATACGTAGGTCTGGTTCATGCTGTAGGGAGGCAGAAGTCTGCTCGATCTAGGGTACGCGGTAAAGAATTCATTGAGGCCACTGGATGAAGGCTGGCCATCCTGATCCCAGACGGTGACCTTCCAGTAGTGGAAGCTCGCCGACTTGAAACCGCCGTCTGGCTTGCAGAGAACGTTTCGCTGAGCATTGCTCTCAACCTTGCCAGAGTCCCATAGAATGTCTGAATGCGAGGATTGATCAAGCGCTTCCTGGCTCAAGGCGACCACCACCCGGTACGCTGTTTGTGAAGCATGCTCGAGGTCGGAATGAAGAGTCCAGTAGAATCGGATCTCGTCTGCGTCAATGCCCAGGGTCTCATGAAAAGCATGGATCCCGCAACGCGTTACTTCCATGATGAATGACCAGGGTATTGGAGGCCAGGGCGATATGTTACCGTCAATAACGAGCTGGGCAAGCGAGACAGTTCACGGCCGTCCAAGCGGCTCAAGTATTGGTTCTCGGCCTAGTGCGTGTACAGTTTGTACGAAAGTCTCGCAATGTTTCGGACAAGTTCCGCAGACAAGACGGTTCACGATGTGTAAAAAGAGCAAGGCCAGGCGAGGGCTTCAAGTCATCAATGTCCCGAGAGGACCGAGTTTCGGTGCTTTGTTATCTCGAAAAGGTGGCTCTGGCGGGGGCTGAAACATACCACTACCGTTGTTGGTTCCCCATTCACCTGGGTCGCATTGCGCCGAGAGAAGGTCTTGGGAGAGCCGGTGGGTTGGATTATGGCAGATCGGTACTTGGAGGCTGGGCTTTGAGTCCGTAATCTGGCCGAGCACAGTTGCCGGGTGGGGTTCATGAGGGTGTCATCGAATGGGAGGCGGGATTCTCGCCGCGTTGTTGACAGGTTTAGTCCTAGCGTGATGTTTGGCGGAGATCCCGGGGTTGAGACCGGGTTATCCGGGGCCGTCACCACATATATTCAATGTACTCAGCTGATCGGGCCTTCCCGATTGAAGCGTCCCTCTTTTAGCTTGCAAATAGCGATGAATGGCAATGTGAGCCAAACCAACAAGACTCTTCCGGACATTTGAGAATGTCCCCTACCCGTTCTAGAAACCCCACCGGTCCGGACTCGGCCCCTCGTAAACTCCACATACCGCTGCACAGGACCGGAAGAGCTTACATGATGAGTACAATATGGAATCCTCTAGTACTATGGTCACGGTAGGCATTGGCAGTAGCATAGCATCCAGTTCGGTAATGTCGGGGTAAAGATACAGCTTAGTACGGGGTGCTTGTGGGGGAATGTTGCCCCCAGAATCTGGAGGTTGTAAGATCAGGGGAGGATCGGCCGAGTACAAGAAGACAGCCCCACCTGATGGGATGACACCTTGATCTGGGCTTGTACGCGGGCGAAGAGTCTATTCGTCTTTACAGCTAGTGCAATATCCTGCAATCTCTTCATTTTTTGGAACTGTATTTGAACCCTCGTCTGATCGCGAGACTTTCGGAGCTTCTTCTGCAGTTCATCTTATCCCAACATTGTCGAGCAGACTCCAGGTACCCCGACTGCGAACAACATGGGGCGTCTCACCACTGTATTCTCAGCCGTCTTCTTGGCCATAGGAGGTTTCCTCTTTGGCTACGATTCCGGTATCATCACGTCGACAATCGCGCTTGACACGTTCAAGGAGTACTTCAGCGACCCGTCAGATACCGTCACGGGCGGCATCGTGTCGGCCTTCCAAGGAGGCGCAATTCTCGGTACCATCATAAACATGATGTTCGCACACCGGATGGGTCGCCGAAACACCATCTTCTTCGGTTCCGTGGTGTCGTGCATCGGCTCCGCGCTGCAGGCGGGCTCCGTGAACATGACGATGCTCATCATCGGCCGCTTCCTCGGAGGCGCAGCCGTAGGACAGCTTACCTCGACGATTCCAATGTACGCTTCTGAGTTGTCCGAGGCGAGGTACCGCGGTGTCCTCTCCGGACTGCTGCAGTGGATGTTGAGTTGGGGTTTCTTTGTCGCCCAGTGGCTGGGATACGGCTGCTCCTTCAACCACACCGCGTTCTCCTGTCAGTATCCGACCAATCCCAACGCGTCTATTCCACAGGAGCTAACCTTCCAACAGGGAGATTTCCCCTTGCTTTCCAATGCGTTCCCGGTGTCATCCTCATTGCCGGGATATACTTCTTGCAAGAATCGCCTCGATGGCTCATGGAGAGAGATCGCCACGAAGAAGCCCGCGCATCCCTGAATAAACTCCGAAGCGGCCTCGACGAAGAGACAATTGACCTTGAGTTCCGAGAGATTCGCGATGTCATTCTTGCTGACAGAGCTGTCGGCGATGTCTCGTGGAAGTCTATCATCACCAAGCCGTCATGGCGCAAGCGTCTTCTCTTGGGCTGCGGAATCCAAGCTTTTGGTCCTCTCAGGTATGGAAAGTCCCTTTGAGAAGCTCGCCTCTATAGGGATACGTATGCTAACACGGACCGTAGTGGAATCAACGTCATCAACTACTACGGGCCCCGCATCTACGAGATCCTCGGCATCGAAACTCAAGAGTCCCTGATGATCATCGGCATCAGCGGTGCCCTTTCAATCGTATACTGCACCATCGGCCTGTGGCTCCTCGACCGCGTCGGCAGAGTCAAGCCACTGATCGTCTCCGCCGCCGGTCTTGGAGCATCTCTGCTAGTTAACGCAGTCCAAGCCCAATACATTAACGAGAACAACGCGAACCAGCTTCGCAGCATGGTCGCCATGAACTTCGTCTTCAACATGTTCTACACCCCGCTCGGCATCATCAGCTGGGTCTACCCGGCCGAGATCTTCCCCGTCGAGGTCAGAGCGCTCGGAAACGCCATCACGACCTTCACCAACTGGACCGTCAACCTCGTCTTTGCCCAGTTCTCGCCGCAGGCCCTGACCTCCATCGGCTTCAGGTACTTTTACGTGTTCTTCGTCTTCAACCTGATTGCCATGCTGTGCTACATCTTCTTCTTCCCCGAGACGAAGGGTAGGACCTTGGAGCAGATGGACGAGCTGTTTGGTGACCAGCTTGTGCCCCACGCCATGCAGGATTCGGAGGGCGCTGCTGCCGCTGTCTCCAAGGACGAGAAGTTGGTGGAGCAGCTTGATCGTGTTTGAGCTGCATCTTGGCATGTTCACAATGGAAAGATACTAAGAATTATGTGTACTCGTTATAAGTCGGAGGAACATCACGGTTGAAATAATGGCTCCGTCATTGCGCCGATCGCGGCGTATCCCAGTACTGCATGTCCCCAAAAGAGATGTCGGAATTCTTCATCATCATCCCGAGCCTCCATCTTCCGAGGCCCGGCCAGAAGTTCGCCTCCTTCGCATCCTGTTCCTGTCTCATGTCAAACCAGCCAACCTCCGTCTTTGAGCTTGAAATCGTGGGGAAGAACTTGCACCATCGGTCGGTACCGACAAGCTCCCCCTGGCTGCCGTTGCCCTCTGGCAAAGGAGGCTGTACGAGGGTTAAGTCAACTCCGAGGAACTTGACCAGCGATGTCGTCAGCGGGAAACTGGGCAAGTAGTCGACCGGCTTGTACACAGAACGGAAGAAAGGCTTCTTGTCAGCCACTGCCTCCGCAACGTCGCCTGTCGTATCATGTGGGAAGATCTTGATCTTTGTGGCACCACCAGCTAGTTCATTGAACTCAAAACGAGCAAGATGCTTTGGGATGCTCCAATCTGTATGGCCTTAGTATACACACCCTGTCAACCCGCAAAAGAATCGCCAGACCTCACCTTTGCGACCATTCCAGCATGTCGTCTTCTGTGACACGTAGATACGAGTGATTCGCATGTTCCGCTTCTCCATCCGCTTACCGTTCTCCTCTACCTGATAAGAGTACTCTCCAGTCGATAAGATGAACTCGTCGTAAGGCCCCACGGGACTAGAAGCGTATCGGTGGATCTGAATAGTGCCGATCCCTCCCTGTGGCGATCCTGAGTCTGAAGAGCGCGCGAAAGAGGACTGGGCCTCAAGTGGGGAAAACGCAATGTCCCTTGGAAGCTCCTTTGCCTGCGACGATGGAATCCAGAACATGAAGAAGTAGGACGTTCCGTTCAAGTCCCAAGGGGGAGGAACGTGCTGGATAGGCTCGTTAATCCCGTCCATTCTAGAGGAAGTGTCCGAAGGAGATCGAAAATTCGGCTTTCCAATACTGTCTTCTGTCAAATTCCCCAATCGCCATCAGACTTAGTACTATTGTCCAAAACCTGGGGATATTGAGGTTGCGATAGAAGTAGAGGCAAAGGCCACAAAACCGTAAAATGAGCATTAAACAAGGGCGGCTCCGCTGAGGTCCGATGGAGAGGCACTTCTCAGCCGTGGCGTTCTTGCAAACGTGGCGTCCAGTCACGTTCAAGAAATTCAAGACATTGGCTTGGTCCAGTACTCACCTTGTGATGTTCTAAGCAGCTGGGCGTACAGTACTACAGACTCCTTGGCGGGGCTGACCACCACAACAATCACCGTTCTGCGTAAACCAATGAGAATTGAAGGTCTTAGAATTTCTTAGTATCATAAGCCTGCACTGGGCCTGAGTTTTGTCAGCTTAAAGCTTCCCATTCCACCTGTTCCGGTTGGTGCTGGGAAGTCGCCCAGTGATAATCACAGGCAGGCTAGGACCACTGGAGGCTTGACGTTACATGTATTATGCAATTGGCCGCTTTGAATGTTGATCATGATTCTCGCTAGTCCCTAGAAGTTACATGCAATCCATGTATAAGCTAGCTAGGAACGAATTCTCGCCAGGCGAAAGCTGCTTCAAGGTGTGACTATAGACACTTTTACCACATCCTCTAGCTTCAGTTTCCCGAAAGCAGGCCCAAGATAGAGACAGAAGGCAACATTGGATATGGCTCTCAGAAACATTGATTTTGATATGAAAACAGATCGTTTCATCCAAGCATCCTCATCGCCCGATTCATCGGATGAAGAGTCCGGGAGTCGAAGCAGACCGTGGCTCATGTACGTAGCGGCTTCCTTGACAGCTTTTGACTTGGCTGAGCTAGGATTCAGGTCCAACTCCAGAGTGTCATCGTCCACTTCTCTCACCGTTCGTTGCCTTACCCATTTCGCAACATCGTTGGCGTTGCATAAGGGTTGTTCCTTGTCGTCAGTGGGGCTCCTATTGCCCCCGAATTCCCCGTCGTTTTGTTCATCTGCAACGTAGTTTCGTAGTATGTGCTTCTCAAATTGGGAAGCCGAACGATCATTGAATGAAACCAGAGCCAATTGATCAATTTCACCAATTCCCGGTCCGAGATACCATCGGAGATTGAAGAGTATTTCCTCCCGAGTACGAAACTGCAACACGTGTCCGAATGTTTGCTGAATTGCCGCCTGAGATGTGTCCTTAGTTTCAAGAAGGGCGTCATATCCAGCTCTCAAAGCTGTAAGCGCAACCTGGAGGCTAAAGGGGCTGTCAAGGGCCTTTCGTTGGGAAAATTCATGGCTTGAGATGTTCGCCATCGGCGGCAATAGCATCATCCAGCCGTTACCGAATATGTTCGCTTCGATGTCAGAATGAGCAGCCTGCTCGCGAGGATGGTTCAAGTGATGGTTCGCGTGAGAGCCATATTCTGCAGCTTTGGATGCCTCTGTGTACTTCCTCCCGCGCCACTTAGTTGATGCATCAGCCTCGAGGTCTCTCGGATCATGCCGCATCGTTTCGTTGTTCAAGTCGTCCGACGGCATTTCTTTCTGTGGGGCACTGATATAGTCTCTCGACGCATCTCGTAGCGGTACATCAGGCGGTGATACTCCACCACCATAGTTGAGAATGGTACGAATGCTCTGCATTGATTGCCGCAGTTTATCAATCAACTCTGTGTCCCTTCGAGCCCATGATGACTCTACCACACTTTCGGCGAAGCTAGAGAATGTTGACACAACATGGTCGATCATTCGCTCGAGCTGCTCAACCTCCTTTTGTCTTTCCTTTTCTGTAGCCTTTTGTCGCAGCCGAAAGGTATTCTGGGCAATGCGGTTTCTTTCACGGCGACTCTATCCAGATTAGCATCGAGACGCTTTCTATCAGGTGGAGGCCGATGCAATCAACTTACATTCAGCTGCATGCTCTTCGATGGCTCTTTCCGTGGGCGGCCTCGCCTACCTGTTTGAAGATGGTGTGCAGAGATAGCGGTCTTGTCGCTCTCCATCTCAGTCATTAAGCGCATTGGATTGGTAAGGTAGTATTTCAAATTCTGTCCAGAGGTATGTTTCTTAGACAGGCTGTTCAGAGCCCGGAGTTTGACTTTCAACGTATCAACGTATCATGGTTGGTTTATGTAAGATATGTGTACCGTGATTGCTGAAATGACAAGTTTAGGGCGTGCGCTGATGACAAATGCCTCTTACCACAGGCCGCACATGATCGTCACATCGAAGTCGATTTTGCGATTAGTGAACAAACATTTGCAATGCGAGACCTGGGGCACGAGCGGCAAAATTATATAATGAGAGCCGAGGCTCATTTGAACGCAAAGATGCGCAGATATTTGTATTGCTTTCTTGAGTGGGGTTGTTCACAAATCAAGATATCATCTATGGGTGTAGACGTCGACGTCTGCTTGACGGCCCCGCTATTTTACAAATCTACCCTTTTCAAGGTACCTTAATCTGAGCTTTCATTCACTGTGGTGCGATTCCTCTTGACTTCAACCACTCTGTCATGGTCTCTGCAATCTCCTTGGGTTTTTCGGATGGGAGGAAGTGACCGCATTCAAAGACTTCACTCGTGAAGTCCGAGAAATAAGCGCGCAGTTCTGGGTTGTCAAAGATTGCCGGAGGACAAACGGGATCCCTCGAGCCGCCCATATGCAAGAAAGGTACCCGAATGTTGTCTGCATCGGCTGCGAGGCTCTTCTCCACCTCCATATGTACGTTCTCCACTAGGGCGCGGTACCACATCAAGGGCGATGTAAATCCGGCGCCCTGGAAGTTATCCCTGGCGGCACTCATAGCTGCGGGGTCATCGGCATACGACTGCAGCTTTCTCCGTTTGTCAGCAGAGAGCCAGTCGGCAAGGCCATCTCGTCGGCCAAAGGTATCATTCATGGCGTTGTTTTCTCCGTGCCCAGCAGCATAGAAGCTCTCAGGATGGCCAGACAATAGACTCGGTGCGTCTGAACTGGCGAGAAATTTGTAGTAGTACTTGACTGGCCATCCCAGTTGGCGTTCAAACTCTTCGGCCTCCATGTCGATGTTGATTGGCGTTCTAGCCACGTGTTCGTAATTGTATGCCCCCACGACGAGAGCATTGACGCGTTCAGGGTGCCACAAGTACATCCGATGTGCCATGAAAGCTCCCCAGTCATGCCCGACGGAAATGAAGTTGACGACACCCTCGAGGTCGAGTATCTCTATGATGTCGTTCGCCATAGCGCTGGAATTGAAGAACGAGACGTCCCATGGCTTAGACGTGCCAGCATACCCGAGCATATCTGGTATCATGAGCCGGAAGCCAGCTGCAACGAGAAGTGTAACAACTGGCGCCCATACAGAGGCGGAATCGGGGAATCCATGGAAGAGAACGAGAACGGGGTTGGCAGTAGATTCGTTCAGACCAGGTGATATGTAGTAATTATACTGCAAAGAGCGCGAGTTGATCAATTGCTTCTGGATGAGAGTGTCCATGTTGACTCGAAGCCCTAAAAATGTCGGATAGGTATTTGGAGTAAGAAGTTGAGATGTTTCATAAGTTGGCACGCCGTCTTTTGTATGAATTTCTAGCATGATAGATTTCTTCGGGCATTAGGTAAATTATCAGCGTCTCCGCGTGATGATTGAAACTTGTCCGTGTTTTGTCATTTTCTCGGCTCGACCCAATAGCTTCACCCTCTTCACGAATAATTTATTATGAACAGAATGACTGTGCTCCACGCTGATTAGTAAATGTTTAAGCAATTACGCTGAATTATATAATTCAGCCACATGTACTCATTTGCTTACCCTACCACCAGACCTACCGCTAAGTGATCGTATTGAAATATGGAGCGCGGTAGTTGTCCACATTCAGCCTTTCTGATAAATTCGAACTGCATACCAAATGAGAGTAGCTAGATGACCAGACAGCATAAGCTGGCTTGAGAGCTGCAAAGATGGCAGACAGCAACGAGCGCAAGATCGCGACAGCAAGGCCTCATGAAAACTACGGTGAATCAGCCAGCAAAACTGATGGAAAATGGCGCAAAGCTGCTGCTTCGACTTGCATTATTCTATGCCAATTTATTCAGGTATGAGCATCACCTAATCACAGCCCGCTCGTGGGCATTAGAGCTGAATGTCAATAGACGATTCCCCTAGGCGCAGGCATCAACGGCGGTCTCAACATGGCCAAGGAGCTCGGCATGTCACCCGCTTTTGCTATATGGATTGTAGCATCCTATCCGTACGTGTTTACATAACGGGCCATCCAAACGTTGAGAACTGACCTATGACACAGCCTTACTCAAGGCACGTTTGTCCTCATGGGAGGACGTGTTGGTGCAGTATACGGTCACAAGAAGACTGCTGCCGCCGGTGGTGTACTCTGGGTAATCTTCCATCTCATCTCCGGCTTCATGCGCGGTATCATATCTTTGAGTATCATGCGTGCACTGAGCGGCATTGGGGCTGCGTTCGTCTTTCCAAATGCCGTGGCTCTCCTCACGATAACCAATCCACCTGGTAAGGCTCGCAACATTTCAGTTGGGCTGTTCGGCGCCATGGCACCAATTGGTGCTGCGGGAGGGAGCGTCTTCCCCGCTTTGTTTGGCCAACTCACTAGATGGTGGTGGCTGTTTTTCTTCTTGTGAGTTTTAACCTTGACGCCTTGCAGTGAAATCCACACCTCTAATCGAGGGGTACAACAGAGCCCTCTTAGGGAGTGTTATCTTTGGTCTGTTCATCATAATTGTACCTGGAGAGCCCACATCAATGGATCCTCTTGGCAAGGTTGACTACATTGGAGCATACCTAGGCGTGTCTGGCCTGATTCTCTTCAACTTCGTGTGGACGTGAGTAAACTCCCTCCTTCCCTACATCTGTATGGAATTCTCACGCTCGGGACTCAGTCAATCCGCTCTTGTGGGCTGGTCCGTCCCATATGTCTATGGGCTTCTTATTGCGTCGATTCTCCACTTGGCGGGCTTCGTTATCTGGGAGGTGAGATTTGCAGCCGAGCCCATCATGCCAATGAATATTTGGAGGTCGCCGTCGTTTAGCATGATGATTGTGTCATCTTTTGTATCCTTCATGGGATTCGGCATGCTCATTTGGTATTTGACTGCATGGCAGGCCGAGTTGAGAGGCTATACAATGCTTCTAAACGCCGCCACATACGCTCCCTTGGCAGTAGGTGGTGCAGGGGCAGCACTTCTCAGCGCAAAGGTGGTGCGACACTTGGCTGCGCAATACATTCTGGCCATCGGTTCCATGGCGACACTCGTCTCTCTTCTCCTCGTGGCAACAATGCCAGTCCAGCAAACCTACTGGGCTCAGGCATTTCCTGCAATTCTTCTCGGGTCGCTAGGGCCTGATTTCGTCTTCACAGCGTCTCAACTCATCGCAAGTGGGACAGTCCGGCGGGATCAACAGGGGCTCGCAGGATCTCTCATTGGGACCATTCTATCGTACGGGTTAGCGACCGGGTTGGGCTTTGCTGGCACGGTGGAGCATTACACAAACAATAATGGCAAAGACCTGGCGCGAGGGTATAGAAATGGCCTTTACCTTGGTATTGGGATGGCCGGGGTGGCCATAGTACTGTCTCTGGCGTTTGTCAGAATACCAAGAGATCGTCGTGAGGGCTGGGATGAAGAAGTGGTAGGAACTGAGGTCAACGTACCTCGGGCTGAGACTTGACCTGTACGACCAAAGCATACGAAACAAGTGGAACTCAAGTATCTTCTCCGACTCAAGAATGATTTGTCTTTGCATTGAACCCCGATCACACTGCACCAACTCGCATTTCGGCCACTTCCTATATGATCCGCGTTTGATAGTGATGTGAGGTATCATCAAACTGAGGAGAATGCGTCCTTTTCTAACACAAGCATACAACCAAGGTGCTCTACAAAGTGATGCACTGTCCCTTTCCAACTTTCGGATATCACAAGAACAGAATGCAAGCCTCATACGAGCCTAGATAGAGTCCGCAACCTAATGCTGACGCCAAGAAACTCAGAGTGCCGCCTCTAAATAAACCAAGAATGCCCTCCTTCCGAAAGATGCCATTTGCCACATCCAGAGGACCGAGGCGCGGCCGAGACCGACTCGTATTTGGTAATTTCGCCCCATGGTCTGCCGTCGGGCTTTGATGGATTTGCTGGCCACTAGGCACTATGTTCCCAGCGGCAAGCCTCATTCGCGTCTTCACAACATCAACGGGCACGAAGAGCGTGCACGCAACGCCGCCGGCGAGAGCTCCGCTGAATGTGCTCACGGCTACTTGGCGAGAAGCGCTGGCTTCAAGTCGCTGGCGTGGAGCCTCGCCAAGGAATCTTTCTCTTAGCAACTCATAGAGACAGAAGCTTAGGCTGGTTGCGGGCAGGTGGCTTGCCGCCAAAGCTGTATACCCGGCCCATGGGCTCCGTGGATTTCTCGCGAAATGTTTAACAGCGAGCAACGTTGGAGACTGCCGTGTATGCGCAGATCTAAGGGTACCACCTGCATGCATCTGCGCATTCTGCTTCAACACTTCGGCGGGGTTGATGATGACACAGCTCACGAGGTCTGCTACCGCGCTGCTAAGTCCATGAAGGATGGGAAGGGGGATGCCAGACAGATACCCTGCTGACTTCGCGTCTTTAGTAACTGTCTTTAGTCTTTCATATATCGTGAAAAACGCCGCTGATGAAGGTATTCCAGTGATGATCGTGGGCCCGAACCCCTGGTAGAGTCCGCGAAAAAATGTCCGATTGAAGAAGCCATTGACTGTCTTGTACTGCGTCTTGTAGATCGGGGATTGCATGCGCGTAATGAGAGTATCCAGTGGATGCAACAAGACGTCAACGCTTATTGCCGCGCATGCCGCCGCCTTGGCTACAGTTAGCCCGCTGTTCGTGAAGTAGCGCTATTTGATCGGAATGTTGTGTAGCTACCTGCGAAACTTTCAGGTCATGACTAGACGACATGCCGACCATTTGAAGATATGCAACGCGATAGGAACATGTTCAAAGACTAAATGGTAGTAGAGTTATATGTGCGGCAATTGAGAAGGCAATGCCTGAGGTGTACAATAACAGCGCCCGAGGGCACCCGAGAACTCTTTTAGTTAAGCGCTGTCGGCCCCCGAGAGTTCCGCTATCCGCATCGAGCTTGTGAAACCAACAAATCTCTTGAACACGCTCATATTGCTCTCTACAGTAAGTAGTCGATTAGAATCGCAAAGTGCGACTACAATCGAAATAGATATATACATCCGAAATAAGTAGATACAGTTGAACGAAGTAGATACAATGAAGATAAGTAGATACAGTGGAAACAAGTAGATACAATCGAAATAAATGTCTGAAACCAGTGCAAACACGAGGAAGACTGTGTTTTGGTCGCGTGGACAGGTCTCAGCTGCACATCAGCCCATCATCTGCACTGTCGTCTCTGCGCAATTCCTGAATTGGCCGAGCGAAAAGGGGTGCTGTCTTAGTACACGACCGGCCAGCCGCTGCTGTAGCGGATGAGGTTGAGGCCGAGCTGCGCAGTGCCGGCATCGTTGTAGTAGTGGTAGACCAGGACGTCGGCGTCGTTGTCGGTGAACACGGCGTTGTGGCCGGGTCCGTGAACGGAGCCGTGGCTGGACATGACCCGAGTGCCTCCGCCCTGCATCATCTGCTTGCCGCTCTTATCAACGTAGGGGCCAGTGACACTGGTAGAGCGGCCGACCATGATGCGGTAGGTACTATCAGCGCCCTTGCAGCAGCGGTCGAACGAGACCCAGAGGTAGTAGTAGTTGCCGTTGCGGGTGATGAAGGGCGCCTCGATGGCATTCTCAGAGTTGTCGGGGCGGGTGGCGATCGAGATGACGTTGTTGTTCTTGAGCTTGCCGGTGCTGCTAGACAGCTCCACCATCTTAAGGCCGCCGAAGAATGAGCCAAAAGACATCCACCACCTGCCCTCGGCATCGATGATCAGGTTGGGGTCAATAGCATTGTACCCGCTGTTCGCCGTGGACTCGATGACAAGACCTTGGTTGGTCCACGAGCCGGATGCACCAGTGGTGCTGGTAGCGAGGAAGATGGCTGACTTGCTGGTTCCGAAGCTCGATGCGGAGTAGTAAAGGAAGTATTTGCCGTCGTGGTACGACAGATCCGGCGCCCAAAGGTTCTTCTCGCCGTTGGTGTACTTGGTTGTCCATGATGCACCGTTGGGGAAAGCAGCACCGGCGTCCTTCCAGTTGGTCCGGTCGGTGGACGTCTTCAGCCCCACGCCGTCGGCGGTGAATGCGGCCAGATAGGTGCCACTGGGAGTTTTGGTTATTGTCGGGTCGTGGATGAAAGTATCACCGGAGACGGGGCCAGGGGCAACGTTCTGTCTTGGCTCCAAGGTCAAAGCCGAGGTGGCGACTGCCAGCAGGCCGACGACGGCGAGTCGGGGTGAGAAGAACATTGTAAAGTTCTTCTGATTGTTGATTAGATGTGTGCTGGGGTTCCTTGTGCAGGATCAGGAGAAATCGCAGTGCAGAGCTAGAAACGCAGGAAGAAATCGCAGGTTGGAAACAACCCCTTTATACAGTCGTTTCAGTGTGTCTTTTCCCTCCCCTCCCCTCCCCTTCTCGCGAGGCGACGATTGCTTCTGGCCAACAGCGACCTCCTTTCGAGGGGCCTCGGGACGGGTCATGCCTTGGAACAATAAGTTCAACGATTGAACCTACCTGCAATTACGGACTGAGGGCCCTTGTTTCATCCAACGCAAGATTGGCTCAGAGGCGGATACCATGCAGGTCTAAGTCGGAAACGCTCCGAATGGGCCAAGAACAGAGTTGACCTCGCGAGACTCCCAGTCCTCGCAAACAACTGGTGGAAAACCTTAGAGGAGCGGCCGTTGATAGGTGCGGTAGCAACAGCATGCCTGTTCGCCGAGACACCCTGCAGGAAGACAAGGTACCAGTAGGATGCGACCTAGCCTAAGCCCTCGTGAGTTCCGCTTCGGATTTAACATTCAATGCCTACAAGGATAACCTGCTAGCCGCCCAGCTAGGCGGGATTACAAGAAAAAAGGAAAACAAGTCAAGCCAAGCCCACATCAGACGAGGGCAGGAGGTAACCTGCATGCAAGTGCCGGTCCCATCGTTCAGACGACGACTACTTCACGCCAGGAGGCCCAAGGCGGCGAGATGCTATCCCATATGTTCTAGGAGCTTATTCCTTAATGGATCGAACAGGCTCGATTCCTCGGGAATTTTAAGCATTCGCCCTCATGTTAGCGAGGCGAGATCAACAATTTTGAGGGGCCTAAGGAAGCATGTTGGAACCGTTTACATTGGATAAGCGCCGCAGCCCACGCGAATATGCATTTACCTCGGATCACCAGGTAAACCCGATTACGATTCTGAAGGTAAAGTTGTCTCTCCTAGAGTGCCCAGATCTGGGCCTTAATCTAGATGGGGCGTCCACGTGGCAAGGATCATAACGACCGTGCAGGAAAATGACCGAGAAATCAATATCGCCCCACTAAATAGGAAGAAGGTTACATGCAAACGGCCAGGGGACACCCGTATTCGGACACCTCCGCGGCAGCCCCCTGGCCAGGACCGGTCGGTTCGGGGCATTCAGGGGCCGGGGGGGCTGGTAATTGTCTGCCCATGTCCACCAATGGATTTCCCTGGGTATCAGGTCCGAAGTGCCTCAGAATGCATGCAAGAAATCAGGAGGAATCTTCAACGCAACGGTACTTAATATCACGATGGATATGACTTTGATAGAACCGAGGTAGCTAGTCCTGAGTTTCCAACACGCTAGATCTACCGGCAGACGCGGAGAAAGGCGAGGCGTGGGTCAAAAGCACAGCATTCACCGCTGGATTGCGGGTCTTTGCTACCGAGTACTACTAACCGGAATGAATTCGAACAAATAAATAAGATCACGGTCATCCCGGGGCAGACTCAAGAGAGAGCAGCCTGAAAATGGCGCCATTGTCCATGGCGGGTGTGCTGCCCTGCCTGAGACTGGGTAGTTGGTAAACATATACGCGGAAAGGTTTTGGTTTGCTATTGGTATCTGGCACCACAGCCTTATGAATACCACCACGGTGCCGGTAGACTGTTATGCCATGCAGTTACACAAGCTTGTAATCGGCATTCGGGCCGGTAAATTCCACATTATTGAATTCTAAGCGAATTATATCTTGTAGGCTGTTCCTACTCTCCATCATTCCAGGCAAAGTAAGGGTTTTGCCAAAGAATGCTGGGGCCTCTACTGGTGCAACATACTAGGTAGGGATACAAATAACACATGGATGCAGAGGCCACGCACGCATGAAAATACGCCAGACATCATGTGGCAGCTTTCGATCCCATCTCATGCTCCCTACGAGCAAGTTCCGAATGACTTTTGACTGTTTAAAGATCAATACTAGTTAGCAGATGTATCAAGTCACTGGGGAATAACTTACCATCCAGATCCGCAATGAGCAGTCGTCTTGCCACAGTAGTTCGAAGCACTACAGCAATCGCCGAAGGTCGAGCCCTTACACGTCTTTCCGTTTGTTGAGCAGGCACCGTCAGTCGAGATGGCTGCTGAACCACTACTGCATGTCCCAAATGCAGACTGGCAGCCCGCACCGCAGTGATCAGTCGACTTGCCACAGTAGCCGCTAGAAGAACAGCAGTCTCCGTAAGCTGATCCCTTACAAATTCTTCCATTCTTGCCACAAGCTCCATCAGTCGACACTGCGCCTGAGCCAGTGTTGCATGTGCCAAACGAGCTCTGGCAGCCTGTTCCACAGTGATCACTAGTGCCTCCACAGTACCCAGACGAGCTGCAACAATCACCGAAAGCTGATCCCTTGCAGGTCTTGCCGTTCTTCCCGCAAGACCCATCCGTAGAAATGCTTCCAGAACCACTGTTGCACGTACCAAACGAGGCCTGGCAACCTGAGCCACAGTGATCGCTCGTATCGCCACAATAACCCGAGGAACTGCAACAGTCGCCGAATGTTGACCCTTTGCATGTTTTCCCATTCTTACCACAAGAACCGTCGGTGGAAATGCTGCCAGAGCCAGCATTGCAAGTGCCGAACGAAACTTGACAGCCTGTGCCGCAGTGGTCGCTGGAGCTGCCGCAGAAGCCCGATGATGAGCAGCAGTCACCAAACCCGGAACCCTTGCATATCTTGCCATTCTTACCACAAGTACCGTCTGTGGAGATGGTGCCGGCAGAGGCATCGCAGGTTCCAAAGTCCAGTTGACAGCCAACAGAACAGTGGCTGGTGGATGAGCCACAGAATCCCGAGGAACTACAACAATCCCCAAAACCAGACCCCTTGCATGTCTTGCCATTCTTTCCACAGCTGCCGTCCGTGGAGATGTTACTCGAGGAGGCATCGCAGGTTCCAAAGGTTAACTGACAGCCCGGGCCGCAATGGGTTTTCGTGCCTCCGCAGAATCCACTAGGAGAGCAGCACTCGCCAAACGCAGATCCTTTACAGGTCTTCCCATTATTGCCACAAGATCCGTCGGTTGATACGTTGTCGTTGCCAGCAGTGCAGGTACCGAATCCGCTCTGGCACCCACTGTCACAATGTCCCGGTTCAGAACCGCAAAACCCCGAGCTGGAGCAGCAGGTTCCGAAAGTTGAATTCTTGCAGGTCTTTCCATTGCTTCCGCACTTCCCATCGGTGGATACGTCGCTGGGAGGCGTTGAGCCGTCGCTGGTGGTGCAGTTGCCGAAGCCGGTCTGGCAGCCAGCACTGCAATGGGCTTGCTCACTACCACACCAGCCGCCTTCACTGCAGCAGGAGCCAAAGGCAGATCCTAGACAAGTCTTGCCGTTGGAGCCACATCTCCCGTCGGTACTGATGTTATCCGCAACGACCGTGCAGTTACCAAACTTGCTCTGACAACCGGCTCCGCAGTGACTGGAGCTGTCACCGCACCAGTTGCCGCTGCTGCAGCAAGAACCGAAGGTTGAGCCGGCACAAGTAAACTGATTCGTTCCACTGCATGAGCCGTCCGGAGATGCACTTCCAGGGCCTGGTGCTGGAGTTGTCGGCACAATCGAAGTCGTTGGTGGAGGAGCAGCGCTGTTGCAATTGCCAAAAAGAGGTTGACTAAATTGAGGGTTCTCAGTTAACATAATGCGCAGATATAGATGTCAATCCTGAAGATTGCGAAAACTTACCAGCCGTCTCCACAGGCCACTTTAGATCGGCCACAGATATCGTCAGCGGAACAGCATGCACCCCAAGTGGGAGTGCAAACTCGTCCGCCACTTGATTGGCCGCAAGATCCGTCCTCAGTTTCGACTCCGGTCTGCCACGGAGGCAGAACATCGGTAGTAGAAGTCGTAGACTGGGCGAATGAAATAGCTGGCAACAGCCAGAGAAGAGCGAACTGCTTCATCGCTAAGAATTAATGAGCGCAATGAACGAGATAGTCGTGTCATTGAACACCATGATGACTAGCAGCTGAGATGAGGGGATATATAGTGTAGTACATCAACGCAACTTCACATAACAACAACTTCTCTCTGTCCCAGTGTGATAGAGCCAACCGCGGCAGCTCGTGACTTCAGGAGTTCAATTCGTGTCCTCGATTCAATAGTTGAGGGGCTCTCCGACGCAGCCCATGTGAGAATCGGTCATGCCGAAAATCCTTCAACAACGGTAACCTTCCTAGTATGGCAAAGTATTGTCGGACTCTTTTTACTTCTAAATAAAGTGTGTTCTAGGCAGGAACATTCTGCACGCTGTGCCGTAACGATGGCCCTACAAACAAGCATCGTAACCCTGGTTATTCTCGGACTCGAGCCCCGCTCGTGTGGTTGCAGAGGAATCTAGCTAGCCCTGGAGCTGAAAAGCTTTAAGCAACGTCGACTGCCTAATGAAGCAACACACTACTTGAAATCCTGGGACTCAATATTAAGTTCCACTCGCATTCCGAGCGCACAAATCAGAAGCGTGCCGAACATCTGTCAGGGTAAGGTACGGCTAACAGTCCCCGCGATCGAGAACCGCCTGTGCTCAGGGGGCAAAGATGTTTGCCTTCGCCCATATTGTCTCTGAGTCGCGTTACAATGGCCAGCCAGATGTCGGGCCTGTTGAAAGGTTGCATTTCCGATCATTCAACCAGTTCCTTCCGGCGCTAGCCTAGGCATCCATCCGAAGGACATTTGCCAAGATCTTCGCGAACATCTAGACCTAGAAGGTTTTGACAAGAGTCGACATCTTTCGACTGCATTTTCAATTTGCCGCCCGTTAGCTTCGGCGAGAGTCGGCCTGATCCTTCTACTCAGGGATCAATACGAGATACATTTGATGACCTTTCTAAAGTCGAAGCTCATGGACTCTGCTGCTTGGGGCCGCGGCAAAATCCATCACCGAGTTCTGCTTTGTAAACTGTGCTCGGGTTGAATCAAAACCCGCAACCCGAGAACCAGTATAAGTACGTTCCGCCAAGTGGAAGTGTCACTCCTTAGTGACACGAGCAAGGTCTTCAACCAGGTCTTCTGTATAGCTGTCAGACATGCATTCACGAACCGGCCGGCTGATAGCCTTGGCTATCGGCTTGCTTGTCTTTGTCTGTATTTTGACCGTCAACTACGGTAGCTCAGCCTATCATCGAACCAACCCAGACTCCTACCGGCTTGACAACGCAAAACGCGCATCTGAAGAAAGATGTGAGTGGCATGATAAATATGCATCCTGTCTTGATATTTCTTCCATCGCAACTGACAATTCGAAGCATGGATTGATACTATCAAGCTCAGTCCCGCTCACCAGAACCCAGCGAAGGCACCTCATGTTGCTACTCCAGAGGACGTGGAGTTTGATTCATTGCTCGAGTCTAGTGCAAACTTGACTTCAAGGCAGCCACACAGCCTTGAGCGCCGTGCTGACGGACCGTTGTATTGCACAGATGGACCTTGTGTTGACGGAAGGTAATAGTTCTGATGTATTTCTTGACAGCGCGTGCTTACTGGGATATGAACAGCTGCTGTGGGCCCAAGAACATCTGTGGGTATGGACCAGACTTTTGCGGTACAGGTTGCCAGAGTCAATGCAATGCGACCGCAATGTGTGGCGAGTTTAGTGAGAATGCCGAGATGCCATGTGGCATGAAGCTGTGCTGTAGTGCAACCGGATGGTGGTAAGTGCCTCTTGAACTCAAAGCTCCCTAGCTCAGAAGCAATACTGATAGCCCTTTAGTGGAAGTGAGTTGAATGGTTCAAACTCTTGCACTCGTGCTAACTGAAGTAGCCACGGACGTCTACTGCCACAATGCCGATCCACTTCACGGAACACTGCCATGCCAGGCTGGTTATGGCTCTTGCGCAATCACCGGCTCCCCATCCTGTGCACAAGGCAGCGGAAGCTCCAAAGGAAGAACCATCGGATACTACCAGTCATGGAACGCTAGGACCCGACTCTGCAACAGGGTCACGCCGAAGCAGCTTGACACGAAAGGCTACACCCATCTCTTCTTCTCATTCGCTTTCATTGACCCAGCCGCGTTCACCATAGCCACGGCGCACCCTGACGATGTTCCGCTGATGAAAGAGTTCACGGACCTCTCCAAAGACGGGAATCTACAGACCTGGATCGCCGTCGGAGGCTTCGACATGAGCAATCCGGAAGCCGCAACGCATAAGACTTGGTAAGTCTGAGTTATTTTGCAGCCTGGTCATTTCTAACATCTTCTAGGAGTGAGATGGTGGCATCTAAAGAGAACAGAGCTGCTTTCATTGCTTCTGTGAAGACCTACATGGATACACATGGTTTCCAGGGAGTCGACCTTGACTGGGAGTACCCTGGCGCACCTGAACGAGGTGGCAACAAGCTGGCCGATACCAGGAATCTCGCCCTTCTGGTCAAAGAGATGCGAGCTGCGTACGGCACCGCCTATGGCATCAGTCTCACGTTAGCTCCTGACTACTGGTATCTGAGGTGAGGATTGAGATTTACGTACTTGATTGGCGTTCCAAGTTCGTTGACAGTGGCAACCAGGTGGTTTGATGCAAAGGCAATGGAGCCTTACGTCGACTTCTTTGGCTTCATGGCATATGGTATGTCTTTTTCGAGGAAGCTCGAGGTCAGTGGATTACTGACATTTGACAGATCTGCATGGCTCTTGGGACGCCGATGTCCTGGCTCTTGGCAAGAAGGTTCGAGGCCAAGCGGATATACAGGAGATCTCCAAGAATACCGTTCCTCTTTGGTTCGATGGTTTGAATCCCGCAAAGCTCAACTTCGGTCTTGCTATGTACGGCCGTGGCTACACGCTTGCGGACCCTTCCTGCAGCGATCTTCTTTGTCCGTTCTCGGGTCCAAGCAACCCAGCGCCATGCACCAACTTCGAAGGCGTTATGTCCCTGGTCGAGATTGAGCAGCTGATCAAGAGGCGCAACATCAAGCCAAAGTATCTTGCAGACTCGATGATGAAGCAGATTACCTGGGACGATCAGTGGATTGGATACGATGACGAAGAGACATTTGCAGCAAAGAGGGCCTTTGCTGATGGCCTTTGCTTCGGTGGCACCATGATTTGGTCAATTGATTTCCAAGTTCCTGGCTCAGGAGGGCAAGTATTTCATAATCCCCGCCATTCAACCAGTCTAACCATTTGCAGACCAGATGATGATCCAGAAGTTGTTTTCCTGGCTCCCGAAGTGTATTCCGGCACTCCCGCTCAATGCACTGGACCTTGTCAGCTGGTGTTGCCCCCGAGGGCACTTCCGTCCACCACCACCATCACAATCCCATCCTACACGACATCTGTCGTGATCGCGCCAGATCTTACGACGACCCTCACGATTCAGATTCCGCCCATCGTAACCCAGTCTATGGATTACTATAATGTCAACGTCACCTCTGGTCAAATTGACTCCAGCACGATCGTACCTTTGCCCAGCATCAGCATCCCGCCTATTGTCACGACCTTCATTCTTCCAGGAGGTCTAACTCAGGTCAGGACTCTCGTGATCCCTCCTTGGCCCTCTGTCACAGAAGGTCCTCCCGCTCAATGGACTTCAAAGGATCCAAGCCAAGGGCAATCAGGTTTCCCCATCATCACTGTCCCGCCAGCAGGACCGCCCACAATAACCGAGCTCCCTTCCACCAGCAAAACACCGTTCACATGGGATACAAGTGATGATCCTGAGCCCACAGGCACATGGCCCGAAGTAATTTCGGTCGTGCCAGTCGAGACTGACGTGCCCGACAGCGGTGAAGACGACGATGGAGATGGCCCCAAGCACAAGAGCACCTGTAAAGTTTGGTTTTTCTGGGTGAGTTCTCGACATTCCACCTCCTGTTACTCTGACAAGTCTTCTGACACATCCTTCTGATACAGATATGCGTTAAGTGGGATGACCTCGACATACACATCGGTGGCTTGGAATGGATCATTCCGCCCGGCATCTGGGGACCGTGAGTGCAACGCTATGTCCAAACCAAAGGCGCATCGTCTTCTAACTTGTCATTTGCAGAGGCCCCCCGCCTCCATTGAGGTTCCCACCCAACATCAACATCATCGGCCCGCTTCCCCCTTGGCCTAAGATCACGTAAGACCCCCTAGTCCCGCTGCAATTCATGATTGAATTGCTGATTATCATTTGGAATAGTGTCCATCCCGGTGGGAGTATCGAGGTTCCGCCAAAGCCCGCCTCTTGCACGCCTGCGGAAGCTTCGCTCTGCATTACAACCAGCTCCTTCGCTACCTCAGTGTCCGCGGGCACAACGAAGACTACAGCTACACAGGTCAAATCTCGATGTGCTACGATTACGGGCTGCAATCTCCAAGACGTTGAAGCTACGAAGACAGCGAATGCCTGCAAGCTTACGCGCAGAGCTATGCAGGTTCCGGATCTTCCAGAAGCGACCCACGGACCGGAGAAACGACTCCTTGTGAAGCGTTCCGAGCCGAGTTGGTGCAATGAGCAAGACGGCAGTGATGGTATCCTTCTTTTGAGCATGCCTTTTTCGGCCACAGCTCGAGCAATTGTCGAAGGTGTCCTCGAGCGACGCGACACAGCTCTCAAGAAAAGAGAGATGAAGAATGGCTTTGAGATGATTCAAGCGAAGCATATGGGTTTTACCGCGTTTATCCATGTTACTAACCTTGGCCCTCTTGCCTTTGACTACTTCAATTCTGACGAAATTGACGAGGTACGTCGGCGTAACCACGTCGCACTAACGGTCGCAATACACTCACTAACTTCCATCCCCAGGTTGGTCGTGCGTATAGAATGCCGTCTACGACCTCGTCAACGGGCAAGCGAGATGAGGTTGACGGCTCGGAAGATGGAAGCTTTGCAGCAATCCAAGAGCCAAGACCTTCGAGTCACAACATCACACTAGCACCTCTCCAGCTCGCGCCGGGTACCTCCAAAACAAAGAGGTTCGAAGGCAACGACCATTACTGGCATCTGTCACAGATTTCCTGGCCGCCCAACAAATATTGGTTCCAAAAGAATGGCGAACACGATCCGAATGATGGCAAATATACGTACCAATTCAGCTCACCCGAAGGTGAGGGTCAAACGATCTACGTCGTCGAAGGCGGCTGGAGGGGACATGTTGCAGCAGTAAGTATCTAAGACTGGGAATCGGATGAACAGAGTCTCTAGACTTGGATTATTTTAGCCCTCCGCCGCCTCCTACTAAGCTAATTCTTCAAACGCAGGACTTCGACAAGCAAGCAAAAGCTCTCACGGGGGGTAGCTGGCGCCCGGCGCGTCAGCCCAGCACGCTCGAGACCGAGCATGGACATCTGGTGGCAAACTATGCCGTTGGTTCCAAAGTTGGTATTGCGAGAAACGCTGACCTCGTATTTGTGCCACGCGGACCTCCAGGATTACGCGCAGAGGGCTTCTTGGAAGCACTTACTCTTATCTGTAATGACTTCACGGATGAAGACGCAGAAGAAGACAAGCGAAATCCGAAACCTAGGAACTCAGGTGTGGTGAATATGTCCGGTGGTTTTGCTAAGAACAGGAACGATCCTCTCACACAGCTTATTTGTAAGTGGCGAAAGATGTTTCGTCAAAAGCTGCCCCAGTCGAGTTGCGGGAAACAAGATACCAGCTAACTCCTCGGCAGATATGCTGATGAAGAGAATGGAACAAAGCTACGGAATCACCTTCGTCGTTGCCGCTGGAAACCAAGGCGAAGATGACCCTACAACTGTCCCAGGAATCCTAGTCCGAGAGCTCGACGGGGCCTTTCTTGTTGGCTACCTCAATAATGCAGGCTGGTGGGTGAACAGCAATGCAGGCGACACATGGGCTCCAGGCGAAGGGCTACTTGTTCCTCCAAACGAGGTATTTGTGTCACCGCAATTCTCAGCAGGCACGGCTACTGGATCATCATTTGGTAAGTCACAGGCATTCTCATTGTCAAGGCTTACGACCACTTACTTACATTATGCTCATTTGCAAAGCCGCTCCGCTGGTTGCAGGCCTTGTAGCCTACGTGAGAGGAATGCATTACGGATTCGGGGAGGATCCCGCATCCCTCAAATCCATCATGCAACAAGTGTCACGACCTCTCCCTCTCACGGAAGATGAAGCAGATTTTGAACAGAAAGAGAAAATGGTCTGGAACCTTGCCGATCCATTCGAACAATGTGGAAGCTCTCAAAAGAGAGGGCTGGACAGCCGACAGGCAGCCTGCCCGATTCCCAACTTGCCTGGAGGTGGAAACAACCCTGCACCCCAAGGTCCTCGCGTCACGTACAAGCCGGGTCCGCCTGCGCCCCTCTGCACAGCAAACTGCGGCCATCTCTGCTCTGGATATTACTGCAGCCCAAACCCAACTGGTACGCCACCGGACTTTGCTCCACCGTGGGAAACCTCGCGCCCGACCAACACCAGGCCAGCTGAGAGTGGAGGATTTGGAGGTGGGTTGACCAACTTGCCAACATTGACACCGGCACCGACAGCAGCGCCTCCTGGGCAAGTATGTCTCTCGTCAACAACTGCCACGCTGTGCAACGGAGGACCGCGAGGCGGCGTCTGCGTGACTTCGACGTCCTGCGCCAGCTTTGGTACGACTACGTCTAGCATATTCCATTTACCCGACCTCCCAACACTTGGCCCAGCCCCGAGCCCATCAGGTGGTACGTGTATCAAGAGCGAGACTTGGACGATCACCGGCGGTCCCCACGGTGAAGCCACCGTCACAACTGCTGGATGTGCGACGTGGCAGGTCCCAGGTCCAACGCCTGCCCCAGCGCCGCCAGCTCCCGCACCGAAACCACGTTGCATGGCTGCTCACGTTTACATGAGTAACTGCGCGTTCCAGCCGGACAGCGTCAATGTCCAGATTTGGGAGAACGGCGTGGAAGTCTGCCGGACGGGCGGCGGGAAACACTGGGCAAGCGACCAGACCGTCTTTGAGCTCGAGTGCGACAACGGCGCCAAGGCCGTTGTGAAGAACAACGCGAGATCCTTTGAGTATACTGCAGCAGACGGCTGGAAGCCCGAAATATTCAGTGTCGACTACAGCTACGAATCCACAGTATGCTATCAACTTGACAATAAGACAATCAAGGGCTCGGACATGGAGAGTACTTGGGGCGGTGGTAACTGCGGCCTGTGCAAGGCACCCTCGATGTGTGGGCTTTACACCTGCAAGAAAAACGACGTCAGCTGTAGCTCCTAATTTTCCGTAGCCTAAATAATACCTTCCGCTCTTTTATCATCCAGATGTCATCCCTACGGCTCATCCACTGACTCAGGAACATGTATGGGGAGTTTGCCAGGAACCCAGATATAGATGCTACCGCTGGTAAAACAATGGCGATGTCATCATCCACTTTGAAAGCATTGAAACATAGTTATTTGACTTCTTAGCTTGGAGCCCAAGTCCATGGTAACGGCCATGCGGTGTCTACGCTTTCAAGATGGATGTAGCGCTACTGTATGCGATGTAACTTCAGGTGATCGTCAACCTGTGCCGGCTTAACAAATAACCGTTAGACGCGACCCTTGATGACACCTTTCCTATTATCCAATGATGCGCAGACAAAGCGACATGGCTGTGTGAATAACATTTGTTGGCGAGCTCGGCATACCCCACCTTCTGCTGGGCAATACGTCTCTGACCAAATCATGGGATCTCCAATCAAAGAGCAACTTGGCTTTCATTGGCGTGATAACCCGATTGGCTGCTTGGCATCGGGAAAGAACTCTTCCAATTCAAAACCCCTCTTCAAATCCCTGGGTCATCGTGCATATGTCGAATTTGGGGAGAATATTCACCCTTCGCTCGCTCCAAAAGCTGGGGAAGAGAGGTGTGGATGTCTGGGGTAAGATCTGGGGTAGCACGTCAAAACACAGTGGATAAACCCACTTCATGCTCATATTAAGCCCACCCGGAGACAGCCTTCTTCGATTATAGGCGGGTTGCTGAGACACACTTATCTTTTCTTCGGTCTGATATCTCGCTCGTATCGCATGCGATTGAAGCCAGCGACAATGGTCAATATCTTTAAGCGACCCAAGGATGACTCCGCCAACCCCGCGCCTGCGGAGGTCTACAACTGGAGGATCTATGGCCTGGCGGCTTCCGCGGCCATGGGGTCCGCGATGTTTGGATACGACTCTGCGTTCATAGGAGGTACTATGTCGCTTCCATCCTTTCAGAGTCGATTCGGTCTCGACTCATCGACAGGCACCGACCTTGCTGCGCTCAAAGCCAACATCGTCAGCACATTTCAGGGTGGATGCTTCTTTGGTGTCTTGTTGTGCTACTACTTGGTTGAGCGGCTGGGCCGTCGCTGGGTGCTCATCGGTTGCGGCGCGCTCTTCGACCTTGGCGCGATCTTACAGCTCGTTGCCAGCGGTAATCTAGCACTAATTTACGCCGGCCGAGTGCTGACAGGTTGGTCACGATGCGATTCCAAGTCCCCGCGGTAGCTGACGCATTGAAACTAATTACAGGTCTTGCCGTTGGTTCTTCGTCTATGATCATTCCGGTTTATATCTCCGAGTCTGGCCCCCCTGCGATTCGCGGACGCCTTATCGGAGTATTCGAAATCTTCTTGCAATTCTCTCAGATCATCGGCTTCTGGGTGAACTACGGAGTCAACATACATATTTCAGGAAGCTCTGACACCCAATGGCATGTGCCATTTGCACTGCAGATTATCCCTGGCAGCCTTCTGTCCATTTGCATGTTTCTTCAGCCTGAGTCTCCTCGCTGGCTTTTGAACGCCGGTCGCACTGATCAAGCGCGAAGAGTTCTTCAACGCCTGCGAAAACTGCCTGCCGACCATCCATATCTGAACTGGGAGATCAACACGGTTCTACAACAGATCGAGGAGGAGACTGCGATGGGTGCGAATAGGGGCCTGTTGGAGAAGCTACGGGAGATTAAGCTTCCCACAAACAGACGCCGTCTTCTGTTGGGCATTGCCCTAATGTTCATCCAAAACATGTGAGTGGTGATGGTCGTCTCAGTGTTATGTTTTAACAGATTACTGAGTTCAATCATTCCAGGTCTGGCATCAACGCTCTTAATTATTATTCACCCTCGATTTTCCAATCCATCGGCTTTACTGGCACTAGCGTAGGTCTTCTGGCTACCGGCATTTTCGGCATCGTCAAAGCATTTGCTACGATGCTTTACATGATATGGGGTGTCGACGCCCTCGGCCGCCGACAATCCCTTATGATCGGTTCGACCGGGGCCGCAATCGCCCTGTTCTATCTCGGAGCATACGCGAAGCTGTCTGGATCTTTCGAGGCCGGTCAGTTGTCTGCAGGCGATAGAACACCTGGTGCCTATGTCGCTATCGTAATGATCTACATATTCGCCGTTTTCTATGCCATCTCATGGAACGGCATTCCTTGGATCTTCTGGTATATCCTCTCCGACCCTTTCAAGTCCGCGCGCTGCTGACCTTGCCCCATAGCGCTGAGATTTTTCCCATGGGTATCCGCTCAATCTGCCTGGTCTTCACGACTTGTGCTCAGTGGCTCGGCCAGTTCACGATTGTCTATTCGACGCCTTACATGATGACGGACATCACATATGGCACGTTTCTGTTGTTCGCTTGTTCTGTCGTGTTTGGATTTGTCTTCACCTTTCTCCTCATTCCAGAGACTAAGGGTATCTCTCTTGAAGACATGGACGTACTGTTCACCCGCAAGGGTATGCCTCGCACTTGGCGTCGACAGACTGAGGAGATTATCAACCAGCGTCGGGCGGATGGCCATGCTGATGCTTTGGGGTGTGACGAGAAGGAGATTGCAGCGTCTCACCATGAGGCTTAGGGTGTTATATGATTCATAGGCTGCCGAACAACCCCAGCGGGAGCTTTACTAGCTTCTCCAGCACCTGAGCCAACATGCCTAGATACGTTTGGCAAATGAAAGTCACAGGATCTCGCGCTCTCAGTATAATTAATATCTGTCTTTTATCAATCACGCAATCCAATGCCTGGCCGTGGCTGAAAACTTTCACTGCAATCGTGAGAACCACGTGTTCATACCCCGTTTGTGCTAGTAAATGAGTTGAGCTAATTTGACTACATCTAGTTAGTCGCTAGTATTAATGGCAGTTGGCTTTATCAAGACATGATGTCCGATCTCAATGCGTTGCGGCGATGAGAGACGGCTATTTTCTTTGCCGGCTGCAAGAGACGGGACGGAAGCTATTCCCGGATAGTGGACGGCGTTGACATCACCCGATGAGCTTCCTCGGAATTTGAACGGCATTAGAACCAACAAAATGCGAGGAATCGTCTATCCAAATATTGTTACTGCTAAAGTCCATGATCACCACCTGCGAAAAGCGCATAAATTAAATCTTCTCCACAACCACACTAGCAACGTCGCACACCTATTCACCATCGTTATGGCGGACATCATTTTCGATAACCACAACCGTGATCCGCGTCGACAAACCTTCATCATACCCCTAACTTATTCAGACATAGCTCTTGGCGCTGCTGATGTTCCTCGCATCAGCCATGGTGGTGACATTTGGGAAATGAGAGTCGATCTCCTCAGCCCCTCTCGTGAGCCTCTGGGTACCACGAACTTGCCGCCACTGAGCTACGTCCAAGCTCAGATAAAGCTCCTTCAATCTCTATCTGACATGCCTATTCTCTTTACTATCCGCACAGCGCCTCAAGGGGGCAAGTTTCCGTCAGATGCCGAGAACGAGGCTCTGGCGTTGATGCTCATGGCTGTGGAAGAGCGGTGCAAATACATCGATGTTGAGATCGAATGGTCTCCTGAAATGATCAATGCTGTCGTTGAGAAGAAAGAAAGCTCGAAGATCATCGCCTCGTTCCATGATTGGACCGGTGATATAAGATGGACGAGTGACCTCCTAGGGGAGAAGTATGCCACAGCGGACGCTTTCGGAGGTAAACACACTTAAATCGTCAGCTCCATACAAAGCTTTAGCCGCTAATCCGGACTCCATAGATATCATCAAGCTCAGCATCTTGTCCACAGATGTCTATGACTGCCACGAGCTTGCTCTATTCGAGAGAAGTCATTCTTCAAAAAGCCCCAAGCCTCTCCTTGCCGTGGGCATGGGTCAGTATGGCCAGCTTTCAAGGATGCTTTCGCCGATATCACTTGTAACACACGAGCTCCTTCCCGCCCCATCTGCTCCCAGTCAACTCACCCTGGCAGAGGTGAACCGTGGGAGACAGCTGATGGGCCTTCTTCCGAGACAATAATTCTGGGCTGCGCGAATCTGGTTGCACCCTTGCTCGTGTCCAGATCACATGTCACAATCTTTCGCCAGAGTAGAGAATGGAATGAATCCTCTTACAAGCTGACAGATCTTCTGCGATCTAATGATCTAATAATGTTCGATCGAGAGCCTCGGGCAGATTATGGCTTAAGGCCGAGTATCTCAATCAATGCTGCTATGATATCGGACGAGATTCGGAATTACACAGACGTAAGCGCCATTGCTTGTGCGATGGGTATCAGCTGCTGATCGCTCTTACGCCCTCGACCACATTGTATGCCAAATCGGGAATAGCCTCATTCCCGCTGACATCGCGGCCGTTTCCCAAAAGGGTATACAAACTGGTCAGCGGAGATATGGCAAGACTTTGAGGGAAGATGGCGCAGTTTTTAAGTCCATTTGTCCATTTGAATGCCAATCGCTCTTGATTTTCGATTGATTTTCAAGGCATCTTTGACAGCCCTTGAGGTATAAAGATTCACGCCCATGCCCCTCGTCTTCGAATCATCACTACCAGCACACAGCTTCCAACAAAATCATTCTGTTTCTCACTTTATTATAACGTTGAATCGAAAACCCAACACGTTTCAATATGACTGGCTCTAAGGATCTCTCTCCCTCAACAGCCTCCTTTGGCAGCGTCTTTTTTCACAATCAATTCTGCGCCAAGCCCCAATGGCCAGCTCCGAACACCAGCCTTTCAGGTAAAACGGCCATTATTACCGGCGGCAACACTGGACTTGGGTACGAAGCAGCCATTCAGTTGCTTGGCTTGAAGTTGTCGCACTTAGTCCTTGCCGTCCGCTCCCTCGACAGGGGAGAGGACGCAGCAGCCAAACTCCGCATGCAGCACCCTGGCGCCACCATCGATGTGTGGCAACTGGACATGAATTCGTACGACTCCATTCAAGCATTCGCCCGTCGAGCCGAAGGCCACCTATCTCGGATTGACATCGTCGTTCTCAACGCCGGCATTATGAAGATGTCGTTTTCCAAGAATCCGAGCACCGGGCACGAGGAGACACTGCAGGTCAACTACTTGTCCACGGTGTTGCTCGCCATCCTTCTGCTGCCGGTCCTGAAGGCTAAGCGTAAGCCCAACGGCGACCCTGCACACCTGACCATCGTCAACGCTGCATTGACGCTCGCCGCAAGCTTCCCCAACAGGGATGCCAAACCCTTGCTACCGTCCTTTGACGACCCCAAGATATTCAGCTCCGAAACATACAACTCATCCAAGCTTCTGGCTCACATGTTCCTTTGGAAGCTTTCCGATATTGTTTCTGCCGACAACGTCATCGTCAACCTGTCAGATCCTGCCTGGTGCAGGGGCACTGCCTTGGGCCGAGATGCTCCCGGCTTGCTGAGGTGGGGTCTTTGGGCCTTTGGGGCAACGGGTAGAACTCCGAGAGTCGGTGCCTCTTGCTTTGTTGATGCTGTGGTGAACAAAGGGAAAGAATCCCATGGATGCTTCCTGATGAGCTGGAATATTCATCCGTAAGTTTACATGACCCGTCCTCGCTGGCTGCATGGAAGACTAACATATTGCAGATTCGCGGCCTTTCTTTACACATCCGAAGGCAAGGTTGTCACGGAACGGCTCTGGGCTGAAACATTGGATGAGTTGGAGTTTGCTGGTGCTCGTGGTATATTGAAATCGATGTAGGGCGAGCCCGCCTCGCTGTCTCATACACGTGGGAAACCAAGCCTTTGTTGCGGTCGATTGGAATCATGTTCAACATTCCTTTTGTTCAGGTGTCGCAATCCATTGTAACTAGGTATCTAGTTCTGGACTAATGAGTGACGTTCTTTCTCTTCCTTTGTATCTCAATCATTCTTGGCGGATTAATAGAAACGGGGCGGCTTGAGATTCCATTCTCTGACACTCGTTCCGCACCCTGGTCCCGGTATCTGTTCATCTTTGCCGTTGCTTGAACCCTATTCTGAGGTTTATCTCCCAGAATCTCAGATCAAGCCAGGACTCATAACCGATCTTCTCCAGCCTCTCCAAACCTTCGCGTAAATTGGCAAGTCGCTGAGCGGCGGAAACCTGCCGAGCATCTCGTCCTCTGCCACACTCAGTCTCTGCGCCATCAACCCATTGTCGTCATGCGAGCGCTGGAATCTCCATGACACTCTGTTTACCTTCAGGTATTTCAAACTCGGTAACGTGATAGCAATCCTCCGAGCGTTTGCCTCCCACGTTTGATTGTCGCATGGGTGGACAAAGTTCTCCCAATGGTCTGCCATGTAGCTGACGATCATCAAGTTTTCGATCGTATCCATTCCGTCGAGAAGTAGAAGTAACTCTGGCATGTTTAGGTCTGCACTTCCGACGAAAAGACGCATGCTTTTGACCCATGTGCATTCTCCCGGCCGATGAGGATTCGTGAGGCTTAGATGGTTGGAATCACCTACTCCTAGCCTGCCCGGGAACACGAAACATTCACTCAAGACGTCGGGCACAAGGGGGGAGTCAGCATGAATCCAATGAATCGGTCGCAAGACCGACGCCAAGTCGCTTGCTGTGAAGCTGTCCAACGGATTTTCTGCTCTCTTCCGGGCTCGCGCGCTGGAAATAGCCTCGAAGAGCTCAGCGCCGGCCTCCCAGTAGTCAACTCCATCATTGCAGAGGGTAAGTTGGTCTTTGAAGGGCGTCTCTGCCACTTGGATGAGCCAGTCCATGATGTCGCCGTCCATGTTGTCGAACGAGAATTTGCGGAGGCGTGGCATTGTGTCGTACGTGATGAATCTGTAGGGCATCGACAGCCTTCTTAGGTGAGGCGGGGCCACCATCGATTCATCAGGGTACCGGTGATTGTTGAAAATACGAAGCTCTTCGAGCACCTCCAGATCGGTGAGGGATTCGAGGTATCCGATGCTTGGCTGGGTGTGGACGACGAAGCCGATATCGTTGTGGAGCTTCAGCTTGCGAAGCTTGAGGGGCGGTTTCCCTAGCGCTTCGTACTCGTCGCTTAGGCTGATCAAGAAATCACTCCAGTTGCTGTAGACTTCCAAATCCCAGGTGATGCAGCAGCATATCGGAGACCGCATTGACAGGCTCAGTTCCTCAACCTGCGGTGTTGACGACAGTATTCCAGCTATCCACTCCGCCCACAACGCACTCCACCTGATGCCCATCATATGCAGGGTAACGAGGTTCGAGAACTCCGGAAATCGCATGACGCCAACTACATCTTCGACACGCTGACCAATGCCTCCTCGGCGAGGAATACGAGGGAATGCCTGCTCCAGTGAGAGAGACTGCAGCATTGGGCAGGAGCTATGGAGGCAGTCGAGCGTCTCCTCCGAAACGAAGTATTCTGGCAGGCCTTCACACGAAGCACGTGACGGTGCAGAGAAAGTAAATTGGCGGAGATCGGGGCACCGCTTCACGATCTGGCATATTGCTTCGTTGAGTATGGGGCCGTATCTGGAGGCGGCTTCTGTTCGGGTGTAGTACAGCTGGTCCATCTGCAGGAGCGACAGCTTCCATGTGTGTCGAAGGCTTGGGCTGTTCAGAAGTGCTTGGAAGTTTTCCGAGTCGGGTTCAATGCAATGAACGTGGGTATGTTTGATGAGGAGATGCTCATAGAGAGACTGGGAAAAGACTACGTTGAACATCCTGTTGACCAGACACAGCGAGTGAAGATGGTGCCTGTCGTGGATCTAGAATAAAGTTAGTGATCGAAGGAGATATGTAATAGCCGTCGACTCACGTATGGCTCGAGCAGACTGAGAAGGTCGTCGTTGCCCATGAACTCCCTCATGCTCTCGCAGCCCGGGTTCCACGCGGGGGTCGGAAGACCAGGGCTCGAGGCCATATCGATCATTCGCAAAGGGGGCAGATCTGAGGCAGGCGCGGGCGACGATATTGTTGCAAAGATTGAACCCGCAAAGCAGTCTTCAAAGGCTGGTTCAGGGGGGCAATAGATGTTGCTGCCGATGTTGGAGTGGCGGATGAGGCTGATGCTGCTGAGAAGATTGTTTTGAGGCGCGCTTTGCGTTTTCAATAACTGATGGAGAATCAGGCGAAGACTTCTATTGGCTCTGAGGCCCATTCACTGGCCAAATGCAATTCACCTTCTCACTTGGACTTTCACCCAAATTGGAAAGAGCCCTCTATTGGGCCTTCCGTATGGGCATAGAAATTGCTTCAAATTGCCCACACGCGTCTTTCATGTAAGTATCGCGATTGAAAGGTCTAGACGACGCGTCAAAGCTGTCGTCTTTCTCTTCTCTGTTGGCGGTTTTTGACGAGGGAACTGAACCCAAAGCCTCTCTGGTCAAAGAAAACCACAACGATATTGTACCTCGAAGAACCGCGGAAGCCCTAGAAACCGCAAGTGCGCGAGATCAGACGACAAAAGGAAAGAAAATCGACTGTTGAAGTTCTCACTCGCACTTACCTCGAGTTACTCCTACCTTCCTTCTTGGAGTTTGCTTCTAGTCAAGAGTTTTCACTCTTCCATATTCACCTCACGAGGTCAAGATATTTCAAGGGCTCTCCCATCCACCACTCTCTCCCATACACAACACCACGCCAGTGAATATCGCACACATCACGATGGACGCCGACAAATCGCTCTTTGGCTCGCCTGAGCCTTCGAAGATAGCTCTGCCCGGTAATTCGCAAGGCGACATTCCTCGGAGCGTCCCCCAGACCGTCGCGCCTCAAGATGTCCTTCTGAACGCGAACCTCCTGTCTGGCCAGGCATCCACTCCATCTGCTCCGTCTTCCAGCCCGTTCGGTCGTTCTCAGACTGTCGCTTCGTCTCCGAGTCCAGCTCCCTCTCCCGCTTCCACCGCCACCGCTGTTGTCGCTTCCGGATCGGCCAGCCCCGAGGGCCAGCGAAAGTGCACCAAGTGCAAGAAGGACTTCCCCTCCTCGTCTTTCTCGAGCAGACGCTCCATGGGCAATGTCGAGTACTTCGCCCACTGCTACGATTGCCGTGCGAAGCGGAGAAAGTCCGCCGCTGCTACCAAGGCCCGCAAGGACGCTGAGAAGAAGGCGGAGAAGGACAAGCAACACGCCGACCAGGAAGAGCAACAGCGACAGAAAGATCATGAGTCGTTCCAGCAAGGTGCGGAGCGTCGCGACGCACAGCGAGAGAAGCTTGCGTCCCAGCATCGGCAGCTGCAGGAGCTTGAGCAGCAGCGTCTTGACAACATCAACTACCACGACCACTCGATGAGCCGTTTCGAGCCGCAGATCTACGATGGCCTGGATTACGACGGCATGAATTTCGAGGACGACATGGAGGCCCTCGCCAAGAATTCACCTTCTCCCTATGTCTCGCCCAGCGCTTTCTTGCCTTCCGAGACCGACTTCGAGCCCAAACTTTCTCCCAATGCCGTCGACTCCGGAACCGCTAATTTTGGTGCCATCGACCACAAGATCGATACTCCTGGCACTATCGGCTACAACAGAGTCAACACCGACTCACTCAACCCTCCTGCCGCCGTCACTGACTTGTTCGTCGACCCCCTTCCCGCCGCCGAGGGAGCAACCGGCGAAATCCCCCGAGGTCAGCTGCTCGACTACGACCACTTCGAGCAGACTACCACCGTGGTCATGAAGACCCGCATGTCGGACGACATCCATAAGATGCGGGCCGATTACGAGCGCCGCAAGTTCAACGACGCGCGCCACAAGTGCCCGTTCCTGCTCACGCAAGATGACAAGGAGATCGACCGACTTTGGAAGAGAAGAGAGGCGGCTATCACCCTGGATCTCATGGTCGTTCCCATCCCCGAGCCGCAGCCTATTTTTGGTCAATCGTACAAGGATGGCTCCCACCGCAACGTCGCCGGCGCCTACGACTTCCCCATGCATTGAATATGAGATTTTCTGGGATGGCTTGCCTGCTTGCTTGTATGTATGATATTAGGGGCGGACACGAATTGGCTTGGTTTCTGTATGTTGCTCTAAGACAGAGAAGGAAGGGCATGAATGACCCTGGAAAAGATGTCAACTAGATTGGAATCCTACTTTACTTGAGTGTTGCCAGCTTCCACTGAGACGCGTCGTGATGTTCATGTCGACGCTGAAGACGACGTGTTTGTTTGCCATGGTGAAGACATTCTCTGCTCCGCAAAGAAGTGGTGACGATGCAGAGAATCATGCCAATCAATCGAAAGTCCATCCATCATACCTCCGGCTCATGCTGACTGAGTTAGCTGGCAGTGAACAGAGGTTGAACATCGAGAATGACATGAGGGCCATTCAATGAGTACGTACTCCGGAGTTACGTCCCTCCAGCCCGAACATGTGTGGCCAATCCGAGCCGGTTATCTGTCTCCACTATGCACGTGAGATCGCGAAGCGCACAGGCCAGCGCGAAAAGGACCCACCCGAAGAAGAACTTCTTCAACGCGAAATTTTCTGAGCCCCGACCTTTTTTCTCTCCTCCATCACCCGTTCTGAGAGCACATGCTGCCCTCAGAGCGTCAAGCCAGTTCGGTAAGTCACCAAGAGCTTTCATTCCATCTCGCAGCACACCTCCCTTTGCATGATTAAATGTTCCACCTTATTCGCAGTTTCCACGCAAGACGTCACTCGAGCCTTTGAGACGTGCGATGAGCGTTCAACCTTCCTTGGATGTATGACCTACAGGGTTGCCTTGTATCTGTTTTGATGGAGTCAGACTTGGCTTGGAGCATTCGCTAACATTCTGTTCAGATTTACGTATCGAAAGAAACCTCGGTGCGCTGACGTGGCCTCGAGAAGAAGACAGCATAGACGTCGCGATTTCGAGACTAGGAAGCTGTGCGTGTCTCGTTGCCATATCTTTCTGGTTTTCTGGCTGTGAGCATCGCCTGCCCATGCGGACAATTAGAGATATCATGAATACAACCGCTTCATCCTGTCACCATTGCTCCCCATCCGTGAAGTTATTGCGCCTCTGGCCGATTGTGGTTGGATTGAATGAGGGCCCTCGCGACTACCCAGCCAAGGACCAATACCAGCCGCTGCAATAAGTACCTGAAGTCTGAAACGCAAGGGCTCACCCCTCGGCTACTCCTTGCATCGGTTCATGTTTGCGGGCTGCGAAGAAGCATACCTGCTTGACAGCATACACCAAGTGGAATGCACTTCAACCCGGAACAGCTGCTAGATCGGTCCGCTAGATCAATGGATTCAGGGCACACGCAAGGCAGGAGATAATTTCCCAGCCTGCGTTGTTTTATGTTCAAGAATCGTGATTCGGCGCAGACTGTCTCGCTGCTTGCCAAGAAGGCTGGGGAGCATGCAAGTCTCAGACATTTGGAGGAATGAGCATCACGGTGGCTGGGCAACTGGTTCACCGGCCAGTGGCAGGCTCATGGGCCAAAAGATAAATAAGCTATGCCTTCCCTCAACGTTGTCTGCAATGTTTTCCAACTCACTTCATCCTGCAGATTTCATTTCGCCCCTGCTAACCTTCATACTATCTTCCCCTTGCGACATCACTGAACGATGAACGACCTTCTATATAACCGTGCGCAGAAGGAGAGCGATGCGATGACCATCATAGGCTACACGTTTGGAGACCGTGACCGCTTGTGGGAGGCCCTCCAAGGGAAGGGGTCCCTCGTGACCCAGATTGGCGGCCGTCTGCTGCCCGACCATAACAGGAAGATGGCCATGGTCGGCGATGGGATCATCACCTCGGTCATTCGGATAGATGCCTTCAATGACGATCTCATGACGAAAGGTATTGTACAGGCGACTGCAATTCCCGACCAGATCTTCTCGCAGTTAGCTGACCACCCATAGGCCAAACTAATAGGCGTGTCGTCACGCTCGCTAACAACGAGAGGCTCATATCGCTGTGCGATGACAAGGGGTTGACGCCATGCATCAATGTCAGCCCTGTGAATGGCGGCGTTGTCTCCAAAGACAATAAATCCGCCACTATTGAAGCCATCGTTGGGGCTGTCTTCCTCGACGCTGGCATGGATGCGGCGGAAATGGTGATGGAGAACCTGGGTATCATCGGGCCTGCTGCGTCTCATCTTCTTTGAGAGATCCATCCGGTAACGTACCAAACCCTTCCCCCACTGAGAGCTATGCTGCGCCTGTGCCTGTGGGAGAGCATTCTTCGATTTAAGCATCTTGGAATCCTCTTCCATGGGCCAACGCAGAATCATATTAACGGACTAGTACTGCCCTTAACCAGAGGGAACCCCGGAAACCCTACCAAAAGGCATCCGGCGTCCAATACGGTTGTGCTCTACCGCTTCCGCGCACTCCCTTCAGCCAACTCACCGGTCGAGGGAGGGATATTGAGGCAAGCTGGGGCTTTGCCTGAGTGTTGACATCCCTCGGACCGGAGGCTTCGAAGAATGTGTGGAAGCTACAGAGCACGCCCGTTGTTGGACACCGGCTGCCTTTTGGCGGGTGTTCCAGGGTTCCCTCTGGCCGAGGGCCTCTTTGCAGGGTAGGCGGGAGCCCCGGCCTTCCTACCTGGGCAACCTGAAGCTGTGGGCCGTGAATAAGGAAAGCTGGTGATTCTCGTTGAGATCTTCGGGTTCTAATTCATGGATAGAACAGGTCGACAATTGTGGGACGCATTGTTGCTGATGGATTTCGGGTGCATGGGATATTGATGGGACGGATGGAGAAGTTTGGGAGGGAAGATGACTCCAGACACTCGTTGCAAATCTTCAACTCTTTGGGGAGATGTTTTCCCACGCGGTTGGCTAGCACACGAAGGCCTTCATACCTTTCTGTTTGATTGAAGCTGTTGCAACTCAACGGTTGCCGCGGTAGGCTTTCATTTTGTTCTGTTTCAACAACAGATCTATTCATTATCATAATACAACCGTTTCGAGCTGGGTAAGTCTCTTCAAGAAGCAGAACATACATGACTTGCCTCTCCTGTGAAGATGACAAAACTCTGGCGCAGCAACCAGGACACTGGAGTGCACTTTTGATGAGTGCAGACTTCATGTGAAGCCTCGTGTCGCATCCTATCTTAGCTTCCACAAGAGTCGCATCAGGTCTCTGGAATATCTCCAAAGCCATGAGTAAGATTTTGCAGGCGCCGAACGGGCTCTTGGGGTGGCGCCGCTCGCGACTAATAAAAACATGCCAAATCATATTCTATGTCTAGTTTGAACTAAATCTCGTCGATTGTAATACTAATAATCTCTCATCTCTATCATTTCCGCGATATATGATTTCGTATATGCCTCCTACTTAAGCCTAGACCTTACAGTGCTTTATCCTACAGTGCTGAACGGCTATGCCTATCAATGGTCACCTAGCATGTCTTTTCGGTTATTCGAAGAGGCTATGGGGGTGTTTAATGCAAGTTGTTAGGCATGAGGAATTCGCTGTAACCAGTTCCCTAACATAGAGTGGATGCGGTTAACAGGGTGCATGATGCTGGAGGGCATTGACATGGGTCTCAAATAGGCAAGTGGAATTGCCGGACCCGGTCAGCGTAGGGAGCGATGGTCCCCTGAGTCAATTGATTCGTATTTAAACCGCTCATCCCATCCTCATTATTGTCGTCGTCGTCGTTGTCACATAAGCAGCGCCAGACTCCCTCGTGTATTTCTTATACATGGATTTATCAAAGATACCCATCACAGCGCCGCCTGGCACCGACATCATCTATGACCCTTCTCACATCACTGAAAATACAACTCTCCCCCGGTCCGAGGAATTTGAATTGCGGAAGCCCCACGGGTGCCCCGAAAATGAGCTTCTTGTATGGCCCTTCCCCGGGCCACTGAGTGACATACGAGTCTTGGATCCTATGGCATCTCCTAAGGAGACCTACGCGAAGAGGCAACCATTCGTCGTTCCTGGCGCGGATGGAGCCATGCAAACCTTTCACCCAATCGCCTCATTGCCCGCCTGCTACCCCCTCGTTTCTCGCCTCACTGTCGAGGTCGATCACCTGAAAGAGTTTGAGTCTGTGTGCCACAGAATCTCCGAACATCACGAGTTCAAGCTAGACGACGACGGAAACGAGGTCAGCGAATATTGCATCGACGAAGAATGTCAAGACCACCCCTGGCGATATTATCAAAATCCGCCAAAGCTATATGTCGACGCCAAGCAGAGACCGTTCGTCACGTTGGGTGAGGTGGTAGTGGCCGTTCACGAATGGCTTCATACACTTCACGACGATATCATTCTCGCCGAGTCGGCGACGTTCGGAGATGCATGGGGTCAGCAATGGCCGCCATTCATACGGCGAGACACAATGTTCTGGGTCGACGGGTGCGCGGCGAGTGGGTACGTGATTTTAACTCAACAGGGTCCCAATGGAAGTGGAAACGGGCATGATAGAGATAAATATTGGGAGGAACGGTTGGGGCGGATGGCACAGAAGCGGAAGCAATTGACGGACGAGGCTGGGTTTACGGCGACTACGGATTAGCCTCGTTGTATGATTGTATCCTAGATGTGACAAGCTTGGTAAACCTTTCGTAATGACTAGATGGAAAGTCACTCAAAGACACTTGTCTTGGAGGCTGGACGCTTCAGGCTCTCAAGGTGTCAGAGAACTATATTGTGTTAAACCAGCAAAGTGAAAGCCACAAGGGTGTATAATCCACCACAGCCGTCTTCATTCTTCGAGCTGGTCGAGACTGGTCTTAGGTATTTCTTCTGCTGGACACCTATTCTCCGTCGATTTCACGGCTGGCCATCAGTGATCCAGGGAAACGTGCCCCCAAATGACGCAATGGTTCTGATAGAAGGTAGCTTCGAACTGAGAGACAAAGCCACGAAGTTGTATCCTCAAACTGTACTCTTTCTTTGTTCTAAGCTACTCACACTTCGTTGATTGCAATTTCAGTAATCCGTCGTTTCCATCGTTTCCACACGAAAACTCGTACTTGACCACTACTCATGCCCAGACCTTGCGGAACTTCTCATCAAACTCCTGCTGCAAGAGTCTGAATGCCCGGTACACTTTCACCAAACCTGTTCCATCATCTTCACCCCGGCTGGGAAGGTCCCCAGAAGACTCGTCCGTGCTGCCATTCATGTCAGAGGAGTCGTTAGCGTCGTTGTCCGAATCATCGCTGTCCATCCAAGACTCTGGAACTTCTTCCTCGCTCCTCGGCTTGCGCTTGGGCTTGATGTTTTGGGCCTGAGGAGCTGCTGCGGAGGTCTCTGAAGTTCGTGTGCCGTTGAAGCATTCATCTTCCGCGTAGTCGGCTTCTCCATCAACAATATCCGCAACATCCATGACGTCAATCATCGATGCATCATCAAACTCGGCACCACTCTTGTCAAGGAAGTTCGCCAGACTAGTAACGATCGTCGCCAGAATGAGGGAAAAGTCCTTGAGGTGGAACCACACGTCGCCTCTCTTGATTCCGTTGTCACGTACCAGGGCTTCCATGTCGCCGTGCTTGAAGAAGTCTAAGATGTACGCATTGAACGGCACGTTGTTGGTCTCAGCAAGTGTGACTGGAATGTACGGAATGGATTCCTCCTCAAGGAAAACTCCGCTTCGAACCGTCTCGCACAACTCGTGAATGGTTTCGAAGTCGTCTGCAAAGCCGGACAGTGCCGCGAAAGGAGATCGGATGTTAGTTGCCGGCAGAATCGGAATATTGATTGCTGACATATCGTGCCCGGCGAAGTCACAACGAGGTTGGACCCGCCGCTTCGTGAAAGGCAGAACATCGTCTGGGAAATTTCTGAGATGCTTCTTGATGTAGCTCCGTACGTAGATCAGAAAGATGTTCAGGGTCTCTCGATTGTGCTCAGTGAGCAGTCGCTCAGCTCTTGCCGGGAGCTTGGGGAGGATGACAACAGATGGAGATCGATGAACGACCTTCTCGAGCCATTCCTTGTTCATAAAGCGGAAGCACGGAACGCGACAAAACAGATGACACAGTACCGTCAATAACTCCAGAAGCATGTCCTTGCGCTTGCTGATGTCGTTCACGCCTTCGCACAGCTCATGCAGATATCCTCCTTTCATCAGAGAGTGGAAAGCAAAGGCAGCGTTTTCCGTGAAGTAGAGATGTCCAACGAGACCGGAAAAGTTGAGAGGGGCTCCGTTGGCAGACAGTAGGTGTTGTCTTCTGAGATACTCAATTGAGAAACGCAGATGGTGCTTGATGGACAGTTGAGAGGACGGACCCCCGAGGAAGAGGCGAGTCTGCGTCAAAAGAGATTGGACTGCCTTTGTCGCAAAGTCGGAGTCGTTCGTACCATGCAAGAGGCCAAAGAGGCGCAGAATCAGAGTGACAGACATTGGGAACTGGCCTCTCAAGTCGGGCAAGCGAGACGACATAATCTCCATCGCTCGCTGATGGCGGATTCCGTGGAAGACGACGTTGCCGAGGAGATCGAAGCCTCTGCGGCCGGCACGACCCGACGCTTGACGATAATTGAGGGCTGTAAGAAAGGCGGAGTCGCCTACGAAGACGACCGTCTTGCAGGGCATGTTCAGGCCGAGCGCCAGGGTGCCTGTTGCAATGACGGCGGTCAAGAATCCCTTGCGGAAGAGCATTTCCACCCTTTCGTTCACTGTTAGCTGACTGTCCCGAGAGATACTCTCCGTACACCTCCTCGTGAGAGACAACTTACACCTGACGGTACTGCCTGTTCATGCCCGCATGGTGAACACCCAGCCCTCTACGCAGTGCGTTGAGAATAGGCTTCTTGATGTTGGCATATGCCAGATTATCAATCATCTCCTCAAGCTCTTCTCTCGAAAGCTTTGTCGAGTCTGCGAAGCTGAACTGCTCGACAGGCGCCGAGGGATCGAAGCTTGCCCACGGGCTGGCCTCCTGACTCGAATCCTCTCGGAGATGATCCAACTTGCCGAAAGCCGTGCCGTCATCCTCGTCATCTCGACGGCTTCCAGAGGCTTTGGTGGACTTTGGCTTTCTCGCTGCGAGGCCGCCTTGCCATTTTTTATAAGACTTCAGCTTCTTGTTCCACTCAGGGCTCTCTGTGCGGTACTTCTCCTCAGCTTTCTCTAGTCTCTGAAGAACCTCGGAGAGAACCATCTCGCATCCCACGCGGTCGTAGTTGAAGAGAATTGCCGGCAAGGCTCCTCGGGATCGCAGATCGATCAGAAGAGGAAACGTCGTTTCGATTGTCTTCTTGACATCTGTGCTGGGCTTCGAAGAGGCATCAAATTTCTTGCGCAGGTCGGGGTAAGGCGAAGATGGATCAGCCATCCACGTGTGCAGTTGCTCTTTGAGCGCAACCTCCCATTCCACCACATCAGATTTCTTGATCACTTCAGGCAAGGCCGAGGCGGGGTCAAGTCTGCGGTCGACAGGATAAGAATCGCTCGCGCACTCGATCATCGCGTTCCAGAGTTGAAGGCAGTCACGCGGCTCCAGACTAACATCATTCAACGTGTCTTTGCTCCTGGGAATGGGTTAGCGTTGTTGAGCTTCGATGAGTAAAGGCTCGAATCAAACTTACTTGTCGACGATACTTCCAATAGGATGCACGAACACAAATCGGTCGGAGCGAATGCCATCGACATCCAGGCCAGGCGTGGGAAGACGTTCAACGGGTTCAAGACCATCAAACTTCCACTGCTCCATATCTGGGGGCTGGTACATGAACTTTCGCAGATCCGAGTATCTCGCAGAGTGGACAACCATCTCAAGGTCAAAGCCTTTTGCCTTCTGGGTCCCAGCCACCCACTCCCTGAACTCGAGAGGGTTTCCGACCGTTGCAGACAATGCAATAATGGGGCAAGGGGCCAAAAGCAGAAGTTGCTCCCAGATGATGCCGTCTTCTGCCTGGCCAATGCAGTGAACTTCGTCGAAGATGATGCGCTTCACTCTGTGAGACCAAGAATTTGGCTTCTTGGCATTGGAAGGGGCCAAGAGCATGATCTGCAGAATATGAGGAACAGTGACCAGTACTTGGCAGCCAGTCGCGTTATTGATGCGGTAATCGCGGGTATGAATTGCCCAAATAGATCGTCCGGCAGTGTGGTACGTCTTCGAGAACCTGCCCTGGATCTCGGCCGCGATCTGGTTCACCAGCGCCTTTGTAGGAGCGACATACACAAGAACGTCGTCATCGTTGGCTTGGAGGACCTTCTTCATGGCGTAGAATGAGATAAACGTTTTTCCAGCAGAAGTTGGGGCTACCACGAAGAGACTCTTGTCTTCGTCGATTGCATCGAGAACCTTTCTCTGCCAGGCATCTGGTGCAAAGGGCACACGGCCATCGGGGGCAGAGTCGAAGCTTCGTTCCAGATACGGGCCGCAATGCTCCAACTGGAACTTGCGAGCTGCCCTCTCCTCAAAGAACCCTCTCTTCAGAACCTCTTTAGCGATAGCCGTCTTGCTTGCGAAGGGGATCGAGCGGTCGATGGCTGTGGAATCGGTGGTGGGAGGCGGCGGGAGCCGCATGGCGCGTGCAAGGGATTCGAGGTGCCTCCTTGTTGGTTTGGTAAGAGGCACGGTACTCATGAGCGACAAATGGGAACGAAGGAGGGCGATGATGCTCATATCTGTGCGGTCTTTTGTCAACATATTGCCTCGTAGTTCAATCTCACCGCCTTGGAACGCTCTCATCTCACCTTTGGCGATGAAGGGCGGCTCACCGAGGAGCTCCAACAAAGTCTCGCAAATGTACAGCAACAACTCTCCTCCAAATGTCTGTCTGTCTTGATTCGAGAGACCCAGCATGTACCTGTTTGCCTTCAGATATCTCTTAGCCGGCGACTGGATCTTGTTGAAGTCCTGGCACTGCTTTGCAAAGAAAGTGACAACAGCAGCACCTCTCGAATCCAGTTTGGCATTCTTGAGTTCCTCGACTGCTTTTCGAGCATTGTTTGTTCCACTTCCTGCGCCGCGCTTGACTGCTTTAGCGGCGTCTTTCTTTGAAAGCTGCTTCTTCCAGGATTTCGCCTCCGCATCGTCTTTTCCGTTGTCTGCTTGGCCGTTGTTGCGGGTGCCATGAGCAACAATAGGCTCTGGCTCGATGTTCTTGCCAGAAGCATTGGTCAAGCTAGCCGAATACTTCATGGTATCCGCCATGAATCTCTGCATTCTTCTTTGGGCCCGCCATTCCATCGGCTTGCTTGGGGCTTTAGCGTCGATCGGCCTCTTCGCATTATGCCAGTGTGTGAGTTCCTGAAAGATCTTGGAACCCGTAGATGACTTCTGCCACTCTTCGTCGGTGTCAAGCCAGATCTCCTCCAAGTACGAGTCCAGCACGGGATGGCTGAATGGCAGTACTTGGTTGGCGGCGCGTGTCTTTTTCAGCTCAATGTTGAGGAGTTCGAAGTTGGGGGCGGCTTTCGACGCAGACTGCTCGTTCGGGGGGTCTTGTTGAGACAGGAGGCGCCCCATATCCACATCGACAAGGTGGCGAATTCTTCTGTCAAAATATTCAAAATGATGAAACTCCACAGCCAGTTTCATAGACTGAAGCTTTTGCAAAATGTGCAGAAAGACCCTTCCGTCCACCAGGTCGAAGACTCTCCAGTTGACATGCGCACCCATGGACTTGCGGCTGATCATCCACTTCCGAATCATTGGGATGGCGATGTTCGAGAACCCTTCGAGAAACGAAGCGACATCATCCGGAGTGCTCTCCTCGGGCGAACCACAGGATCGTTGAGCCAGCTCAGTGTGTTCAAGAAGTTCAATGTGGATAAGAAAAGCAGTAACACACTGCTCAGTAGCAGCGTCGGGCTTTGCCGAGAACAAACTGGCACACGCAACAAAAGCGATCTCATCTCGCACTCTGACTTCTGTGGTGTCATTGAGGTGAACAGGTTCAAGTTCCGACCAGTCGTCGGATTTCGATGCAAACTCGACCCACCCCTCAGTCTTGACGCTGCGGGGCGCGGGTTCAGATACTTCGATGAGATCTCCGGAACGCGCCGACGTGACGACATGAGTGTAGACCTACCCCGGTGTTAGCCATGCTTTTTAGGCAAATCTGGATGAGTAGCACTGACCTTGGAACTCCGGAACTCAATATCATCCATGAATGCGAGGTTATGTCCCTGGTCGGCGAACAAGCGCATGGCCTTGAGGTGATTGCCGCTACCGAAGCCGTCGCTCGCCTCAGGCGTTGAGTCGAAATCGCTTCCCTGAGAACACATCACGAAGTGAAGACAGTTCTTATCCATGTACTCTTCGAATTCCTTGCTTTGGATGGTAGAGAAAACAAAGCTCATGGGTGTTCCATTTCTGATGGGGTCCGTTGGAGGATCCGTCGAAGCATCCCACGAATCGTCTGATGAATCTTCCGTCCAAGGATTTCTGGTTTTTTGGTCGCGGGGCTTTGGGGTGCGCAGATGCTCCATAAGAACGGCACGCGTCAACAGGTACTTGTGTCGGTTCTTCTCAAGAACATCGTGCGGCACGCAAAGGTGCTCTTGGCTGTCGAACCAGAGGACATGGAAGTTGCAACCGCGCTCCTGCAGCTTGCTGAGGAATGTCTCGACGGCATGAACCGCGTGGAGTAGTTGAAAGCCATCTGTGTAATCATTAGCGATGGAACATCGTTGAAGAAGATCCAGTGATTTCGGGAAAGAGATGGAAAGAGGACAAACTTTTGAAATCGACTTTGGCCTGCGCAACGCAGTGGGCAACGAGCGACTCGCCATGGATGGCGAAGAGCTCCTTCCCGGCGAAGTCGCCGACGATGTCGACTCTGAGAGGACTCAATGATAACTTCCATCCTTTCAAAGCCGCAAGAGTCGGGTCGTCGGACGCCATGGTTAATTTCGATACCGATTCTGTTGAGGGCAGGCGCAATATCCTTGGAGATTGCTGGGTGTTTGCCAGATGGGTAAGATAAGCACTACTTCCAGGTTGAACCTCAAAAGTGAGAGGCTGTGGTGATACAGGATTTAGAGATAATCAAAGGATGAAGAATCTTCAGTTTGCGGTCGGTGGATGAGAGGGGGAGATAAGGAGGTGAGAGGAGATAGAGGATGTGTAGGTGGTGAGGTGGTAAGGTAGCAAGGCAGCGGTCAATGGGAGAGTCCGTTTGTTGTCGATCGTGCAGACTTTTCAGCGGTAATTTAGAACGTTCTTTGGATAAAATTCGTACTCACGAACTGCTGCAGGTTCCAATGCCGCTTCTTTGACTCTTTCCCTGGAGGCCTATCGGCACAACTGAAGCATGTGCGCAATCCAGGAGGCCCGTCTTTAAGAAGTATATTTTCTTTATTAAGCAAGAAGAAGCCTGTGGAAACATCAATTTCTCTGTGTCTTGAAACCAACCTCCTCCTGGCTTTGTTCTTCCACTTCGTCACTGTGGCGGTGTGTTGCCTGTTGGTGCTGCAGGAGGCCGTCAACCACCAAGCGACCTCATTGGCCGGCATGATGAGAGATGCGCATCTCCCAATTTTGATTTACTGCCTCCAGCCTTTTTCAATCTCTAATTGTCACTTGAGGCACAGGTTTGCTGAGTGTTTCTCCGGGTGCTGGGGTATCAACGTGGAGGTCATCACGGAGTTCCAGGCAGCCAAGCTGGGAGTCAGACATGACATAATCGCAACTCTGCACGGCGTTTGCCGGGTATCAAACCTTCACTGAAAAAGACCTCATACATTCTTTAGCATTAAGGAAGAATCATTCCTCATGCCTTCGGCAGTAAAGGTGTCTGCTTCCGACAATCTATCCTCCTAAGACGCTGATCGGGCTGGTGGATGCAGTTTTTGGTCCTTTTTCAACTGGGTCAAACGCCCCGAAGTCTCACACCACTTGACATGATGGGCTTAGTGTTCCCGCATTTGTTGAGGTCAGTCAATGGCACAGCGTAATCCCTTCGTCTAGCGTTTCCAGACACAAGCCCCAAGCAACAGAGGAACAAAAGCCTCATCCCATGCTCGGAACTACTTAAACGTTTCACCAAGCTCTTGACCGTGAAAGCACATCACCGTGATAGAATACCGCTTACAAACTGCTTTGAATCGCACAGATAATCGGGCTCAGGGGAAAGCCTTACCCAAACTCTCCAACTTCCAGACCGCTCCAACCCTGCTCCGTCGGTGGCCTCGACTAATCACCATGGGATGTCGCGCATGACCTGCATATCCTCGGAGAGCGGAAGTCGCCATCATCTTCCCCGCGAGAACCAACATGGACCCATCCAGCCCCCCGCGATGCAACGCCGGCAAGGTTCCCCGACTACCACGGTCCGTTTCAAACAAAACTCCAAGCTCCTCTGTCGATCATTGATGAATCGGTAGGATCTCTCCCCTGAACACCCAATACTCTCGGCAGAGTCGTGAGGGAACCAACGACACTCGCGAGCAAGGGCTCCGCGGAGGCACGTAGGCATCATACGAGGTGCCCCGACTTCCCTACTTGGCATGTTAGCATGTTTCCGTGTTTCCATGTTTCCAGGTCTATCTGCCGGCGGGCGGGTGAGGAGGAAAACATGGGACTGAAAAGAGACCACAGCTTCAGATATGCCCTCCAGCACAAACCCAAAAACCACCATCTGATCTCGCCACCCAATCACCCAACCCTCACAATTCGACTCATCTCTCACGTTGAGTCGCGTTCCTTCCCCTTTCAAAACCAACCTGACTCCTATCTCTCCAAACTCTCTTCCTCTTGACTCGATCCGACCGTCGATTAACTTCCCACCTGACTAGACGCCGGCAAAATGGGCTCCATCGCCCAGCCGTACAAGACCCGCCGCCGCTGCCGCCTCGCCGGCGACGGAAACGGTGGCGCCAACAGCACACCGGACGCGGAAATGGACTACGAGGCGCTCATCATCGGCGGCGGGTTCGGGGGCGTCTACGCGCTGCACCAGCTCCGCCGGCTCGGGCTGCGCGCGCACATCGTCGAGGCCGGCGCGGCGCTCGGGGGCGTGTGGCACTGGAACCGGTACCCCGGCGCGCGCGTCGACTCCGAGGCGCCGTACTACCAGCTCTCGGTCAAGGAGGTGTGGAAGGACTGGGCGTGGTCGCAGCGGTTCCCCGGGCACGAGGAGATCAAGCGGTACTTCCGGCACGTGGACGCTGTGTTGGACATCTCGCGGGATGTGAGCTACGGGACTGTTGTTGTCGGGGCTGACTTTGATGAAGAGACGGGGTTGTGGAGTGTTGTGACGGATAAGGGGCGGAGGATCACGGCGAGGTTTCTGATTCCGGCGACGGGGAGCTCGAATAAGCGGTACGAACCAAGTTTCCAGGGTATGGAGGAGTTTGAGGGGGTCGTGGTGCACTCGGCGTCGTGGCCGGAGGGGGGCATCGACTTTCGGGGGAAGAAGGTTGCGGTGATCGGGGCCGGGGCGACGGGGGTGCAGTGCGTGCAGGAGATTGCGAAGGCGGACGGCGTCGAGCTGACGGTGTACATCCGCAACCCGAACATTGCGCTGCCGATGGTGCAGCGGGAGATGACGGAGATGGAGCAGCGGCAGCTCAAGTCGGTGTATGGGATCCTGTTCAGGGCTGCGAGGGAGAGCATGCCGGGGCTGCCGTGCGACGGGACGACGAAGGTGGCGGCGCAGGCTTCGGAGCAGGAGAGGGAGGCGTTCTGGGAGGAGCTGTGGCACCGAGGGGGCTTCAACTTCCAGGCGGGGAACTATGTGGACTATTTGATTGACGAGAAGGCGAATCGGTCCATGTACGAGTTTTGGAAGAAAAAGACGGGCCCGAGGGTGCGGGATCTGGCGAAGAGGGCAATCGTGGTGCCGGAGGAGCCGCCGTTCCCCTTTGCGACGAAGAGGAGCAGCCTGGAGCAGGATTACTACGAGTGTCTTGATCAGGACAATGTCGATGTTGTCGGAGTGAAGAAGAACCCCATCCGGAAGTTCTCAAAAAGGGGTATCGTGACGGAGGATGGGACGGAGAGGGAGCATGATATTATTTTGCTCGCGACGGGCTACGATAACTGTACGGGCAGCCTGACAAGCATGGGATTGAGAGGGAAAGATGGTGTTGACATGAAGGAGCGGTGGCGGGATGGTGTTTGGACGTATCTCGGGCTCATGGTCAGGGGATATCCGAATATGTTTATGATATACGGTCCTCAAGGTAACTTCCAACCTAGCAGACGTCAAGATAGCCAAGCTAACGACTTCCTCAAACAGCACCCACAGCTCTCACGAACGCTCCGCCCTTCATCGAGCAGCAAGTCGAATTCATCACGGACTTCATAGCCAGGCTGCGTAATGAGAACGTCAAGTCCATCGAGCCTCGACGTGAAGCAGAGGAACAGTGGAAAGAGTTGATTCTATCCATGAACGAGGCAACTCTGTTCCGGAAAAACGACTCTTCGTGGTATCTCGGCGCCAACATACCGGGTAAGCCGAGAGAACAGCTCAACTACGTCGGCGGCATCCCGCCGTATATGAAAGCTTGCCGAGAAGGGACAAGCGACTGGAGGAACTTTGATGTCGTCAGGATGGGTGGAGGGAAAAGCATAGCCAACGGGGAGGCTGCCAGGCCCCTGAATTAGATGGCTGAGAGTAGAGCGACCATGGCACGGTGAAAGGATAGAGCTAATAAGTAAGCCATCATAATACATAGCCTTGGAATTGGATCAGCATTACTACTGCCTAAGTGCCTTATCCTTCGTAACCTGCCATTGCCTGGCTATCGCTGGGCTCTCTCTCGTCAGCCGTGTTTGGGGGCACATACCCCTTGTGCCGTAAGGCAAGGTTCTTTCCAACAACCACCTTAGAATTGCGCGGTCTATGAGTCTAGGCAGGCTTCTAGATGTGCAAAGCTTCTCAGAAAGTTGCTCGTCTAATTTCGGTTCCTAAATGTCGGCATCTGCTCCGGCTGCCCAGCCGCAGCGAGACCGGATAGCCTCAACTAGGTGTCTATCGGTACCTACTATCCCCATTGCCCGATCGAAAATAGTACAAACAAACCATCCCAACTTCTTTATATCAGTATATACTACCATGTCTTACTATATAGCAAGCTTCAATTACGCGATCCTAGGATTCTAGCATCCGGGTGGCCCATTCAAGGCGCGAGGGTTGAGGTGGTGTCATGGCATAGCTGCTATTCGGGCATATTTACTCAATCAATTCGCTTTTCCAATGAATTTCATTGCCTTGCACGTTACCAAGATCTGGAATGATGTGCCGATTGTTGCGAAATACTATGGTGTGTGGCAATGGAGCCTAAGTTGTAGTGAGCACTTTTAGATATCATTCTGAATATTAAAGACGATCAAAAATTCTCACGCAACGCAAACTCATGCAAAATTGCTCAAACAATCGGGAAACGGTATAAGAACCACTGTAGAGTCAGCCCAAGGCAGTTTCATTAAAATCTACACGTGCCAACGGTCTCAAAAACCGCGACTTCATCTTACCCATCCACATTACGACCCCCTCCACAACCAACACCATCAACAAATGAACCTCCACCATCTCACATGCATCAACGGAAACCACAAGAGGGATGTGAATGAATCAACCAATGGCTCAACATTAACTACTCTCGGAATGAAGAGCCGTCACTCTCCACGACTCTCAAAACCTTCCACCACAGCTCTCCACGACTCACACCATCCACCACCAACCACTCACAACCACCTGGAGCTCTACAAACATCGGCAGAATACACCTTACTCATTTCCCGCCGTCCTCTAAATTTCCAAAACAGAACCTGACTGTCCTCCCCCCCCGCACGCCTGCCCGCGCGCGGGTGCACATCACCTTACCGGCACAGATCAACCTTTCTTCGGCACATCACAGCAGCCCAGCACCAGCATCAGACGGAGCGAACGAAACGGTCTGGACCTGTCTTCACTTTCCATCCCCGCTAACGCAGTGGCGATCCATCGGAAAGTCTATCGCAGCTTCAAAACAGCAGTGCGAACCGAGGATCGAGAAGACAATCACACACAGACCATCCACATGCACCTCACCTCCCATCTTACACAGAAAGTGATGTGCATCTCCGCACTGCCGATAAAACCTTACCCTTTTCCGTCCAGTGCGAGTGCGATAAGAGGTGAGGGGGGGCCTTCTGTTCGGACGACGGGGAGTCGTCCGGGCTCGAAGAGACGGAGCGCTCCGGCGAAGCTTTCGATATCCGAATGCCCACACCAACGGGACATTGAACTTTCGCCTGCCGAGCCGACGATGGGAGGCCGCAGGTGTGGCGCACCGAGACCCATGACGCCACAGATGCGGGGTATCGGTGCTGTGGCTGGTCATTATGATGTGGCTGTGCAGCCACAGCGTCACAGTTGTGCCGTGTCGGGCTGGCAGAAAACCTGCTCGGATGGCATGATCGTCAGGGGGCAGACGGGACACGGGAATTGATGGTTGCGCGAATCACTCGAGGTAAAATGCCTGGCCGACGAACGAGCATTCGAGGATGGACTGTGTTGTTTGTGGCGACATGTATGTGAGTGTTTTGCAGCGAAGATCACCAGATGAGTGGACGAGAGGAAAGGAGGAGCTACCGCACTGCCACGACACGTGATGTTATGTAAACCAACTGTCTGTGGCTTTACTGCGGTAAATCTGCCAGAATCATGATTGCTGACATAACCGGGCGTTGGTCGGCACACCGAATGACGGCAGTGGTGCGACCAAAAACGTGGTGAGATGTTTCTATTCCAGGGAACCACGCCGCGGAAAAGGGTGACATTGAGCCCCGTCGCCACGGAATGTTTTCCATTGCTGTTCACTTTCCGGCAGTGTTGCCAAATTGCACTGAATTTTTGCAGTGGCTCATGCGTTATTTGGCAGCGGACGGGAAGAGCGCCCCCAGTCTCCCGGCCGAGGCTTGGCTCTGTGCAATTAACGCTAAGCCCGAAATGAGAAGAAATGTCTTGAACCTCCGAAAGGGACTGAGTCGTGAAGGTTGTTTGTTCCGGGCTCAGCCCCTCCCCGGGACGAAAGAGCCTGATAACGGAATTTTAACATGTTCTGCCCCCTCCCAAAAGTTTGTTCGAATCAAGCCTGGCTGGCTCGACGGCTTGGACGGGTTTATTGCCTGGTGGGGACGGGTTGTGTTGGAATGTGGGATAATGGTGCGTTCACCGGCGCGGTGTGCTTGACCGGCAAGGTTGTATTGGGCGATGAACAGAGCAATGTGGAGAGAGGAAAGCAAAAGAAACACAACCGTTTGGGAGAGGCTTGGGGACGGCAAGGCTCTTCTTGGATATACCATTGCAGTTAAAGCTTGGGATGTCCGGGTCAGGAGTCGAAGGTCTTTCGATGAGGGGTTGGAGGGAGCCTGCTGCCCTAGAGCCGAAGGGGCAGAATATGGGCTGTCGTTCTAGAACGACGAGATGGCATCGATACTCCAGACTGGCACCGAGGACGACCCCTCAGCTGAAGGTGTGACTGGCCGGATCTAGGAAACCTCCCTGATCTGCTGGCGATGCGCCGATGTGGGCGATCAAACCGACGCCATTCCCGTGGGCATCAGTGGATAGGGGCGAGAAGCATGCCATGGGTTTATGGGATGACAGGCCGTCAGGAGTGCATCTCTGCAGACAGACTGCAGGCTACGTCTGGCAAGACGTCCTCTTTCGGCCTCTCGAGGGGCTGAAAATCTGGTGTAATGCTTCATGATGCGACCCCTATTTCCTTCAAAGCCTTCAAAGCCTTGTCGTTATTGGCCGCAAGCCATGGCGGACGGGGTAGTGGAATGCTGGCAGATGCTAAGTGCCGGGACGCCGGGGCAGGCCACGTCGGGGCTGGATATGGGTTGGGTTGGGCGAAGGACGGAAAGACGGCCGTTCTGGCTCATTGGTGTTGTTGGAATGGATTCGTGGGAAGTGCCGCAGGTGAAACAAGGCGTCGCGCTGTTGCTATTTTTGAACACCAACGTCATGGTTCGTTGGGGAGCAGCAGCAAGCGGCACCACAGCCAGCATTAGCTAATGTTGATCGCTGCGGCATAACAATGGGCTTAGATGGAACTTTATGTAAGCTTCCCCGGGGGCCCGGACGACGCTTAGTGGCCAGTAGTGCGCCGGCCGTGGCTCTTGTGGCTCTTGGGGGAGTTGTGCATCCACTGGCGGCGTGTGCGAAGGCGTGCAAACGGAAAAGAGAGTCAGCGCGGTGCTCGGAGGCACAAAGAATTGAGCAACTCGGCCGCCGGGCAAGTGGGAGGACGTCGGGAGATGTGGGGTGAAAGCGAGATGGCCGAGACGCTCTCGACGCTCGAAGGGTTTGTGGAGCAGCACGAGCTGGAGAATGCCGAAACGGCGCCGGGGTAGTCATTGGCCGGCTCAGCATCCGCGGCCTGAAATCGAGACTCGAAGAGACGGTCCAGACTCCAGGGTAGGCGAGATGGTGAGGAACATGAGCTTGTCCTCGAGTCTGGGGGCTGCAACAAGCTCAATTTCCATTGTGTATCGGCCAGACGAGGTCTCCTGCTGGCCGCCTTGTCTGATTCTTTCGCTGTTCGGTATTTGCAACAGCTGAACGATTTCTGTCGGAGTCTGCCGCATCGGCCAGGAAGTTCGGCAGAATTGGGTATTTTCGTAAAGTCTATTTGCCCGTTTCCGTTTGGCATGTTTCTGCTGGCATCGCGAGCAAGCCAGTCGGCGCCCCTGCCAGATGGTTGACAGTAAACAACGGTGGTGAACAGGCAGGCTTGTTGACAGCCACTGGGTGCGCAATGTTTTCCCAACGGACGGCACAGCCCACACGGGCACAGGGCGAATCAACATCCCTCCGCTGGCAGATTACCAGACGGTGGTGGTGATTTGCTGGGAGCAACTATCGGTCCAGTTGATAGCGGCCGTGGAGGCAGTGCATGAATTATCGAGGTAGGGTCAGGGAGCGGAGATTCAACGATCTGACCAGCGTCCCACAGGAATGAAGCTCTGCACAGCGAGCGGCATTTCCATCACGAAAGGGACATCCCCTGGATGGGCTGGCCACTGGCGATCAAGTGAGCCCGGCTCGGGAGGTGCAGGTAGTCTGGAGTCTGGATGGAATGAATTGTGCCCGTTCCGATGCGGCGTGAATAAGGGCGAGGGCCAGTGATAATGCTCGGTGTGCACGGACGAGGCGGGCACCAAAGCCCAAACTCTTTTGATTTATGCCGTTGAGAACGGACGGAGGACAGCTTCCTGTTCGGGGCAGCTGAAAGATTTGGAGCCGCGGGAATGAAATTGTGTCAGCGCATGGCAAAACACGACCCTCCGTGTTGAGAGCATCTTCGGAGGAGCCTTTCGTGATGTGGGCGTGGGAGGCGAGAGTCGAGACGAGAGCCACAATCTATGCCGTGATCTGTGCTTCAAGGGGAACGACCGAGAGTCGATGGTGAGGTGAGGTCGAGGATGAGGCTGTAGGAGAAAACCGTTGCAGTTGCAGATGGCTGAAAGCGGTATGGCGATACTGAGAATAGGTGTCAGAGGGGGCTGAATTGCAACGGCGGGTTTTTGGTGTTTGTAGATGGATGCGAGGCAGGAAGAGGCAGATAAGCCTACTTGGAGCAGCTGGACGATTTGAAGATTGCGACGATCATGAACCGAAAATGTGGTCTGGCATGGAGGCGGAGCAGACAACCTTCCTGTAGGGTGAGCGGCAGCGACTGCGATTTGCTGGTGGTGGAAAGAGCGAGAGCTCGAGCTGCAGCAATTCGACGCCAACGCCAGAGCGCCAACTGGAACAGCCACCCGGAACGCGGCAGCCTTGTAGCCGGCACTTTGATTTAGACCATGAGAGAGTGACGGACGAAGTACCGCTACCTGCTGTCAGACCAGGCGAGTGCGAACAGGGGCGCCGCGCAGTCACAACCCTCCGTCCGCCGCCTCCGTCGGGCAGTGAGTCGTTGAACAGCGGCTGCTCAGCATCGTATTGTCGCTCTCGGATTTCAGTGTTGCGCCCGAAGCCACAGACGGGATTCAGTTGAAGGCCAGCGCCGCCCTCGGGCCCGAGTTTGGTGTTCCTCGAGTTCTCTTTCGGGGCAATTCGAACTGCTTCTGCTGACAATTCGCGAGGATGGAAGCGAGCGATAACGACACCGACACCGACGACATCAACGACGCAGCCACGTGCTGTGCCGTGTAATGATGGGCATTCCAGTCGTAGGCTTCTTCGCCAGTTCTGTCGTCAGTATCTGCCAAAAAAAACTCTCTCGCGGAGTGGAATCGCACACATTTTGGCAGTGGGTGATGGCACACAAATCACGGATAAATTCAACAGAACTGAAAAAAAAAAAAAGTCAATCGGCAGGCACCTTCGTGGGGGAGTCGTCGTCAGCAGTTGGCCGGTACGGGTGCATCCAATGGCGCCATAGAAAAAAAGTCGGCGGCTTGCGCTGTCTTGATATCAAAACAAGCGGTCTCTTGGGGGGTGTCGGGCGCGAGTGACGAGGCCTCGTCGAATTCCACTGCAGCGGGACAGTCGCGGCCTCAGCAAAAGGACGCAGAAAAGCAGCACTGGTTAGGACGGTTAGCCGTAAGCGCACCCCAAAAGGGCAGCTGGCGTCGTCATCCTCAGGCCGCAGACGTGTCTTCCTGCCCTCTTTCTGTGCCAGCGACGGGCTGCCATTGGCTGATGACAGGTGCATCGGCGTCCAGTACGAGTGCCCCCAGGTTGCAATGTTTCCTGCCTGCTGTACGGACGGAAGTACCTGCACCTGCCTGCGTGCGTGCCTGCCTGTCATCTAGTAATTATCCTATCGCCGGGCACGGCAAGAGCAATTCGAAAAGCAACTGCCTGATGCTGCTGCATTATGATTATGGGAAGGGGCACACGACCAGCGCCTGCCTCACGTTGGGTGCCTCTTGCTTTCGAGTGCACCTGCTGTAGGTCATCGTAGAAAACAACGGTAGGAAGTACCTACTGGCAATAGGCTCAACAGCGCCTGCCATAATTACGGCGAATCGATATCAGCATCAGCATCAGCATCAGAATCAGCACCGCATCAGCAGCAACACCGCTGAAGGAAAGGCAAAAGCCGTCAGCCAAGTGCCCGGGTATCCATTGGCTCGGGCTCGCTTCCTAGCCTCTTCGCGCTAGTCCCAATGTGGGCTCCTCGTCCATCGGCTTACGCGTCCCTCTTTCCTTCCCATCAGCGCCCCCCCTCCTCCAGCGAGCAGGCATCCCTGTTCAGCCCGCCCAGAAGCCCGCTTGGCCCGCTTTCTGACCCTGGTCCTCCGAAGACTCTCTCTCAGTCTCTCGACGGAACGGCCACTCACTCAGTGACTGCAGAGGAAACGGAAGCCCCGTGCCCTGTGCGCTGCACTCCCTTTTTCTGTTACAGACGCCCACCCTGCCCCCGTTACCTCCTCAGGACTGACAACCGTCCACCCCCGGTCCTGTCTGTCCTGTCCTCTGGCTGTTCCGTCCTGCGCTGTACCCCCGTACCAAGAAATCCATACATCCTCTGCCCAGACCCCCCTCCCTCATCTACCCTCCACTGCCTTTTCTTGTCCGTCACTTCCTGCTCTTCTTTCCCTTTTCTCCGTTCATCACTTCAACCAACTCCGACTATCCAAACCACCAAACGAAACATCGTCCTGAGGCATTGGATCCCATCGTCACCAGCCTCATCATCGACTGCGTATACTACTAGGAACCGAATCGGGTTCACGATCACACCGACGGCGTTCGCCACACCTCTACCCAGCAATCCCATCTCGACACCAAAAGGGCTCGACCCTTCCAAACCGACGAGATGACCGACAACATCGACGCTCTCCTCGACTTCAGCGAGTACGACAACGTCTCGTACCAGTCTCCCTCCCTCTCTCCCGCTGCCACCGCAAAGAACACCTTCTCTCGCCCATCAGTCAGCTCCGTCGCGACACCAACTCTGCCTTCCGCATCACAGCCTCTCACCGGCCCGAGCCATCAGTATGAGTTGTACAAGCAGCAGACCGGCATCGTCCCCGGTGCCCTCGCAAACACCCTGGCCGTGAACGAGGCCAACCCCCAGATCACTGGCTACAACGGTGGATTCAGCCTGGACTACCTCCACGGTGGAATGAGCCCTGAGAACGACCTGTTTGACTTCAACACCTCTCCTTCCCAGAACTCCACTGGCTTGGATATGGACATGGAATTCGACTCTCCTCCCGAGTCCCAGTTCTTCTTCCCCAACTCTACCGTCAACCCCACTGCCATCGGCGGACAGGAGTCGCCTGTCGTCCCCTCCCAGCAGGGCAATGTTGGCAGACTCTGGCCCGGCATGCACTCTCAGGCCGCTCTGGCTAAGGCCCAGGCCCAGCAGAGGCAACAGCAGCAGATCATCCAGCAGCAGCAGCAGCGCCAACAGATGGGTCAGCAGAAGCAGCGCACCAAGAGCCAGCAGCCTACCGACCCCATCGTCGAGCAGAAGATCACCCAGCTCCTCAACTCCATGCGTGCTAAGCCCGCTTCCGACGACGGCAACCCGGCTCCTCTCATGAACCTTCCCCGCCCCAAGAAGGATGAGGAGGACATGGACGAGGACGAGAGGCTGCTCGCCAGCGAGGAGGGCAAGAAGCTCAGCAGCAAGGAGCGTCGCCAGCTCCGCAACAAGGTTTCCGCCCGCGCCTTCCGTTCCCGCAGAAAGGGTAAGCAATCAACATCATCACCAGCTCACATGGATCCCTCTCTAACATTTCGCAGAATACATCACCCAGCTCGAGGCCGAGATTGCCAACAAGGTCACCGAGAACGGCGACCTCCGCGCCCACAACCGTGCCCTGGCCGACGAGAACAAGCGTCTCCAGGACCTCACCCGCATGCTCCTGTCTTCTCCCTCATTCTCCAACTTTCTTGACCACCTGAGCACCAACCCCCAGGCTGTTCCCCAGCAGCCCGCCCCCGCCGTCAAGGTCGAGAGACAGCCCGAGCAGCGCCAGATCCCCAAGGACGTCAACCCCTACAACAACCAGCAGCAGCAGATTGGCATGGCTATGATCCCTGAGCAGAACATGGACTTCTCCATGCTCCAGATGGAGAACGCCGACTTCAACTACCAGCCCCAGGTCTTCACCGTCCAGACTCCCGAGGCCCCTGTCTCTATCGACACCGAGGTCCTCTCCGGCAAGTCTTCCAACTTTGTCGGCGAGCACTTCGAGTCCGATGATGAGAAGATCGAGCTCCCCGCCATCGAGGCTCCCAAGTCCCTGGCTCCTGAGGTCAACGCCCCGGCTGCCGTCGCTGAGGAGGTCTTCGACGACGAGTTCGAGAACGACCCCGAGTTTGCTCTCTACCACTCTGCCCCTGCCCCCGCTACCGAAGGACCCATCGAACTGGACACCGAGGCTTTCTCCCACGTCGAGATCTTCGGAGGTGTCGAGAGCGAGAAGGTCCTTGCCCGCTACGAGCTTGTTGACGCTTCGGAAGAAGAGCAAAATGCCTGTGTCGCCATGGCCAAGGTGCAACGCATCGCCGCCAGCCTCGAGCCTGTCCTCGCGAGATTAGAGTCTCTCTGCCTCTAATTGCTCATTCGCTACTCCACCTTCTTTTTAGCACCTTTATTACGGGCATTGTGCGTTACACCATTTCCTGTGCATACTAGCTTGATATCTGGGACATGGCGTTGGGGTTGACATGGGGAAATCACTACTACACCCTAACCGGGATGGCATCTACTTTCATATTTTGTGTTTATTTTGTATCTGTGGCGGATGAAAAGAATTCTATAGGAACCAAGCAGGTTCGGTATGATTGATGATTGTTATCATTGGCGAGCAAGAGATGGAATTCAACGGTCGGCCATAGTCGCCATCGTGTACTAGATAGATTGGGCGCTCCCGCAACTCGATCTAAACAATAAAGAGAATCTGCAAACATATTCGTTCCTCCCGTGCCCTCGTTCCGTGATGTCTTGGTTGCAAACACTTGCCGTTACGCCCATGGCACTTACAATGGGTCCGGCGAGCGGTTGAAGCACGAAACGTCGCGTGGTCAGCCTCAGGAAAGTGCTCAACGCATGGTTTTCAGCCGATGTTCGCATCCTCTCCACTCCACTCATTCATGCCTTGCAAAACCCGAATAGCCTATCAGCGCGCCTGTCAATGAAACGCCTTGGCTTTCTTCTCAGCTTTGATCAGCTCTTGGTCTTTTGCTCTCTGAAATCTAGCTCACCACCCCGACCAGATCGCAGGAACATTGCACGGAAATCTCGTGGCATTTCCCGAGGATTCCCACCTTCCGGCTGCGAAGGGGTCCCTGCTTTCCACGCCTGGTCGGCCATGTGTTTGGCCAGATCCTCCACACCATGGTCACCCACCCCCCCTGGTTTAAAGCCCTTGCTTCCGTGCTTGCTCTCGAAGGACGCCGGGATGAGGGTTGGGAATTGTAGGGAGGGGAGGCCTCTTGCCTCTTAGGGCAGGGGG
>JAKMWZ010000283.1:0-65522 GCA_025328985.1 Colletotrichum sp. SAR11_239
GTATATTAATAATATTAGTAGTAGTAGTAATAATAGCTATAGTAGCAGCTTCTTAGTTTTAAGTTCTAGCTATAACAAAAATAGAGGTAGAGGTAAATAGGGGGTAAGTAGAGGTCTAATAAAGGAATAAAAAAATATATAAAAAAATAAAAAAAGATAGTATATAGGTAAAAAAACAATATAAAAAAATTAAAGAGGGAAAAAAAGAAGAAGTTCTTTAAAAATAAAAAATTAAAAAGATAACTACTAAAAGAGTAGTTTTATATAAACTTATAACTAATAACCTTTAATAACCTATATAATTATATTATTTAATTTTATAAATAAATAATACTTAAAGTATTACTTAAGAAATATTAATACCTTAATAATAATATAAAGGAGTAAATAATCTAATTATTCTTAGAGTTTTTATAACTATATTAATAATATAAACTTATAAGTAAGTAGTATAAACCTAAAAAGTAAGTAGTATAAACTTAATATAACTACCCTATTAATATAAATTAAGTAAATATTAGTTTAAGTAATATATATTATATACTTATAGTAGCTTAAAGCTATATACCCTAACTACTTTAGTAAATAAAAAAAGAGAATAGTTATAATAAAAAGAAAGAAACTACTAATATAGAAAAATAAAAAGTAGTAATAAAGCATTTAGGGGTAACTAAAAAATAGCTAATAAGTTAAAAACAAAACTTTAGTTTAAAATATAAATAGAAAACCTATAATAAAGGATCTAAAGCTAATATAAAAAAAGAAGTATAAAGAAATACTTAAAGAGGTACCCCTAATTACCTAGCTATTTATAAATAGGAGGAGGTAGTTCTAAAAATAATTACTTAGTTTTTAAATAAAGTAGAAGCTTAAGAAATACTAACTTAAGAAAACTAACTAAAAAGATAATTATCTTAATAAAGTATTATAACTAGTTTAAATCCTTTAAACTTAAACCTTTTATACTAGCTTTAATAAGATTACTAAAAGTACTTTAAATAAATTATAAATAAGTAAGAAATTTAAGAGCTAGATTCTAAGAAAAAGGGATTATATTATGAGGATTACTAAGTAGGGTTGCTAGTAAACGCCTAGTAAAACCTCAGCTAATTAAGACCCTAACCTTAATAGTGAAATCTCTGCTTCCTAGGAACTTAGGGGAAGTAAACTATAGTTAATATACTAGATTAACCCCTATTATAACTTCTAAACCTTTCTTAGTTAAAGCTCCTAGCTTATTACTTTATAATTCTATAGTTTCTACTTTATTTTAAGTAACTAGTATAAATTAGAATATCTTATAAAAGGGGTGATACTTTACTAAACAGTTAGTAAATAGACTTTAGTATAAATAAGCTATAGGAGTCTATATTTAATATAAGGCTATCCCCTTTAAGGTTTTACTAAAGTACTTATAACCTTATACTAAAGCTAAGTTAGTTAAAAGTAATACTAATTAAATAGGAAGAGATAATTAATAACTTTACTAATAAATTAGTTAGGTATATAAACTTATAAAGCTAGCTCTATAACTATTCTATCTTAAATAACTAAGAATATACCTTAATAATAGAATAACTACTATATAAGTATAATATAAGTACTCTCTAAAGAGAATAATATATAAGTAGTAGTAAGGAGATAAGCATACTCTAACTATTATTATAGTAATAATAAAAAGCTTATACTTAGATAATAAGATAATAATAGGAAGCTTATTAAAAGTTAATAAAGCGCCTCTTTTAAAAACTTATTAAGTACTCTATAAATAGAATAGCACTAAAGGTATAAAAGAAGCCCCCTATATATAACTATAAGATTCTAAGAGAAAATATTATAGTTAAGTAGACTAATAACTAAATCTAAGCTATAGAAGATAATTACTAGATATACTTTAAGAGTATACTAAAGTAATAAATTAAGTAGTTCCTTATAAAACTCTCTTATACTTAATAGATATAATAATACTACTATAGAAAGAACTTTAAAAAAGAAGTCTCTTAAGCTAACTATATTATATTTATTTACTAGTAGTATATTAACTTAGAGATATAAGAGTTTTAATATTAAAAGAAGCTTAATATAATTAAGCAGAAAAAAAGCTAATTACTACTTTAGTTCTTTACTAAGTAGTTAGTAATATATTATAGTCTAAATATAAAAAACTAGAAGAATAATAAAGTAGAAGCCTATATATACTTCTTTAAACTCTTACTTACTATATATAGAGAACTATAATAATAAAAAGTAGAAATAAGAAGACCTAAAGATATAGCTATTAAAGCTAAAAAGCTTTAAAACTTATATTAGTAATATACTAATAAGAAGCTATAAGAGGATAATTAGAAAAGACTTTTTAGAAGTAACTACTTAAGTTAGCTTAAACTAAAGTACTAGCTAAAGATAAGAGACTCTACTAAGAATAACTATATAGCTATAAAAAGTATAAGTACTCCTTAGCCTTCTAATAGGAAACCTTAATAGAAGGATAGCTAAAAGTAGCTAACCTAGCTATAATTATCTAATATGTTCTAAAAAGATAATCTTATTACTTATTATAACTATAGGAATAAGGGGTATAAAGCTATTAACTATTTTAAGCTATAGAAGCTAAGAAATATAAATACTACTCTAATAGTAGACTAATAATTTACTAAAAAAGCTAGTATAAATATAATTTAAATTAAAAAAGATAAAGAATATAATAATAGGCTTAATTTATTAGGAAATAAATAAACTAAAGGTTTAATCTAAGTATCTTTATACTACTTATAAAACTAAAGAAAATACCTATTAATACTATAATAAAAAGTAGGGTAATTATTCTCTAAAAGTATACTAAAAAAGAAATTACTATAGATATAAATAGCAGTTTATAAATTAATCTTATTAGCTTTAGCTTTATTAAGTCCTTAAGCTTAAAGCTTTTTAACGTTATAGCCCCTCTATTAGAAGGATTTAATAGCTATATAGCTATTTTAAAATAAATATTTAAGTTTATATTCTTTCTTATAAACTCTAAAGGCTACCCTTATAAGATCTATAAGATCTTTACTAAAGTTCCCTAACTATAAGGTATAAGAGATTTACTACTCTTATAAAGGTTTATAAAACTTAAGGGGATTATTATTAATACCTAAATAAACTAATAGAAATATAATAAGATTGCACTTACTAAACTTTTAGCGTTTATAAAAGAGATTATTAAAAATAGCTATAAAACGTATATTTTATATATTTTAAGTAGTATTAGCTCTAAAGAGGTAAGAGTTAAAAGGCTTTAAGAAGAGGAAGATAAAAGAGAGGAGGAGGTAAAGCTTTTATAAGAACTTAAGTCTAAAAAGGGGATATTTAATAAATAAGTAATAAAAGAAATAAACCTTTTTAATAAAGTAGACTATTTAATTAATCTAAAAGAAAATAAGAAACTACTATATAAGCTAATCTATCCCTTAAATAAGTAATAACTAAAAGAACTTTACTAATATATTATTAAGAATAAAGTAAATAAAAGAATCTAACTCTCTATAAGTAAAGTAGAAGTATTAATCCTTTTTATCCTAAAAAAGGATAGATCTTTAAAGCTTTATATAGACTACTATAGCCTTAATAAAGTTATAATTAAGAATAAATATCTATTACTACTTATTAATAAACTTCTAAATAAGCTTTATAGAGCAAAATAGATTTTAAAGATTAATCTATAAAATATATACTATTAGATCTAGATTAAGCTAAAAGACTAATAGAAGACTACTTTTTATATATAATATAGTTACTTTAAGTATATAGTTATATTATTTAGACTAACTAATATATTAGTAATATTCTAAGTATATATATATTAAGTACTTATTAAGCTTCTAAATATATACTATATAGTATATATAGATAATATTATAGTATACTTAGAGATAAAAAAGGATTATATAGTAAACCTTTATTATATACTTTATTACTTAAGGAAGTTTAAGTTATATATAAAGCTTAATAAGTATAAGTTCTACTAATAAAAAGTTAAGTTCTTAAGATATATTATATTACTAAATAGTATTTCTATAGATATAAAATATATATAGGCTATTACTAAGTAGAAGCTACTAAAATCTTACTAAGAGATCTAAATATTTTTTAGATTCTATAACTTTTACTATAAATTTATTATAAGATATTTAGGTATTATAACCTTTATAATATCCCTACTTAAGAGTAGTAAAAATAATAAGAAATTAATAGAGTTTAAATAGCTAAAAGAAGTTTAAAAGGCTTTTAATAAGCTTAAAGTTACTTTCTACTCTATAACTATTCTCTAATACTAAGACCTAATATATAAAATAAAAGTTAAAATAGATACTTTTATAAAAGCTATCTTTAATATCCTCTCTTAGAAAATTAATAGCTAATAATAATTAGTTACTTATTACTTATAGAAGCTTTTAGATATAGAATAATAATAAGTAATAAGCTAATAAAAACTCTTTATTATTATTAAGAGTTTTAATTAGTAAGTATATTACTTCTAGAGGATATTAGCTAAGTTTATAGTCTTAATAGATTACTAAACCTTTAAAAGGGTAATTAACGCTTTAGTATAAAACCTTTAGGGAAAGCTTACTTATTAAGTATATAAGTTATTAATATTTAACTTTAATATAAAGTATTATCTAAAGGCTACTAACTTTACTAATAAGCTATCTAAGAGGTTAAACTATATAAAGGGGGGGATAAAATATAATAATATATTACTAACCCTTACTAAAAAGCTAAAACTTATTAGTAAACTCCTAGAAGACCTATAGGTAAAGATTACTAATATTAAAGTAGAATTAAAAGTTAAAAAAATATATATTAACGCTATTAAAACTTATTAGTAATACCTTAGCTTTAAAGGTAGAGATACTTTAATCTCACGCTAGCTATATATATATAAATATATTAGTAACTTAATAAAAACCTAAGTTATTATAACTTATAGCTAGAGGGTATAAGAAACATAAAAGAATACTTAGTAAGGGGATATAACCTAAGAAGACTTATAATAAGCTAAAGTTATTATTCTAAAGTAGTATATCTTATATTAGATTATAAATAAGTTTATAAAGGGTGAAATAATATATACCTAATAACCTTTTAAAGTAATAGAAGCTTTTATTAGAAGACTATAAGCTAAAAATAAATATTACTAAAATAAGCTAAAAAAAGCCTATAGACTAACTAGTAAGGTAAAAAGGTTCTATATAGATATAAATAGCACCTTATTCTATAAGGGGAGACTTAAGATCCTTATAGAGTAATCACTTAGACTTAAAATACTTTATTAATATTATAATAACTATAAGGTAAGCTATATAAAGTCTAATAAGATAATAGAACTAATTAAAAGAAAGTTCTACTAATTAAACTTAGCTATAGATATTAGAGATTATATCTCTAGTTATAAAGCTTACTAAAAAGTATAAATCTTAAAGTATAAGCTATATAATAAGCTATAGTTATTATTTCTATTAACTTACCTATTTTAAGAAATTAGTATAAACTTTATTATAAGTCTTTTAGTAAGTACTTAAAATAATAGCGCTAAATATAATATAATCTTAATAATTATATACTATATAATAAAGTTTAAATTATTTATTCCTATAACTAAGTAGCTAAATACTATTTAACTCTTATAGATCTTCTATAAGAAGATTAAGTATAATTATAATATACTAAAAAGTATTATTAGTAATAAGGATAAACTACTTATAAGTTAGTTTTAAGAGGAGTTTATATATAAGAGAGTAATTAAATATTACCTCTCTATAGTATACTACTTATAGACTAATAGCTAAACTAAGTAAATATACTAAACTCTAGAGAAGTATCTCTAAATATATACTAAGGATATACTAAAAAGATAGATACCCTAACTTCTAGAAGTTAAGTTTATATATAATAACTTAAGCTATAAAACTATTAGCTATTTATTAATAGAAGCTCTATATAAATACTACTTATAAAGTATTAAGTATATATAAATAGAAAACTATATAGTAGTATAAAGCGTTAAAAAATAAATTAATTATATTACCTCCTTATAGTAAAGAGCTATAGAGTACTAATAAAAAGCTATAAAGTTATAAGCTAAGTACTATAATTCTAAGTAGAAAAAGATCTTATTTAAACCTAAGCAGATAGTAAGGCTCTTAATAAAGTTCTTTAAGTTTAGAAATAGGAAGCTAGTGCTATAATATATTAAAGTTATTATAACTAAGTATATAAAGAGCTAAGTATATTAAGTAGACCTCTCTAAGAAATATTATAAGCTTTATAATATATTCTTAATATTATTACTTAAGCTTTAGATAATAAGGTAAGTAGTTATAAAAGCTAAAGTAGAACTACTAAAATTTAAGGAAGAACCTAAAGAGTAAGAAGTTAAAAAGATTATTAACTACTAAAGATAAAGTAATAATATAAAATAGCTTATTAAGTAGGTAGGATAGCTTATTAAGTATAATACTTAGAAGCTAAAAAGCTATTTAGAGAATACTTAAGTAGCTATATATAAGTTTAAGAAGTAAATCTAAAAAGCTTATAAGAAATAAGATAAGGAAAAGTAGTAGATACTTACTAAGTACTTAGCTAACTATTATTATAATAACTATAGTTTAATAAGTATAATTTAATAAGATTAATATAATATTAATAAAAACTTTATTTAGCTTAAAAGAGGTATAAAAAAGAAGAACCTAATTAGCTTTAAGGCTTATAACTATCTAAAAGCGAAAAGCTTAAGAGAAATAATAGAAACTATAATAAAAGTTTAGTAATAGGATACTATAAATAACTATAAATACCTCAAAATAACTATTATTTAAGGACTAATAGGTCTAAAAAGAGAAGCTTATAAATTAAAGCTAAGGACCTACTAATTAAAGCTAAGGACTTAAAGATTAAAACTAAGGGGTAATAAGAGCATAAAAGATAAATTATTATCTAAGCTAAGAGGGTTATTATTAGCGCTAAACTCTTTAATATTATCTTTAATAGGGGGGGGTAAGCTAGAAGCGCTAGCTTTACTACTATAATTATAACTAGTAACCTTACTATTATAACTACTACAGTAAGCTTTTAGTATAGCTTTAGTAATAGTTTTAGCTTTTTTAAGAGGCTTTTTAGCTATAAGAGTAATAGTATTATACTTCTTAGTACTCTTACTTTTTATAGTAAGATATTAGCTAGACTAAGCTACTACTTAACCTATAAGGGTCTTTATATTATTATAAAAAATAAAGTAACTACTAATAATAGTAATTTAGTAGTTAGAAACTTTATTACCTATATACTTATTAAGAAGCTTTATAGTAACTTTAAGAAGCTTTAAGAATTCCTTTAGATCTCTCTCTAATTAGTTATTAAGGGGAGGGTAAGAGTAGAGGGTATTATAAGCTAAATAAAGCTAGTCCTAAAGGTACTTAGTAGAGGTATTATTCTAAATATAAGTAGGCTAAGTAGTATTAATATAGATAATAATATCTAACTACTTTATAATAAAGCTAGCTTAATAATAAATTAGTAGGTATATATATATTAAGCTTTTAGTAAAAACTTACTTAAGCTATAATACTAATTATAAGTAATTTATAGATTAAAATAAGCTCTTAAAGCTATAATTAATCTATATTAGTAGAATTAGCACTTTAAATAAGGTTTTTAATAAGAATAGCTATATACTCTTAAGCTTTATTTAGCTTATTTAAAATAAACTAAGTATATTAGTACTTATAAGGAGTAAGCTTACTATTAACCTCTAGTTTATAAATATTATTAATAGTATTTTAGCTAGCTTAAGTAGTACTATAAAGCTCTTTAAGAACTTAAAAAATCTTAGTTAGTTCTTAGTAAAAAATAGGAGAGAGTAAAGTGAAAATATATTATAGTATATTTAATCTTCTATTACTTATAGATAATATAAATAGTAATATAATCCCTATAAATATATAATATTCCTAGGACGTTAAAGCTTATAGAGGAGAGGTAGCTAATATAAGAATATCTTTTATTAGTAGAACCTTAGTAGTCTCTAAAGAAGAAATAATTATTATAATAAAACTTAGAGAGGACTTTAGCTATATAGATAATATAAGATATCTTAGTAAGTTATTAGTAAAAGGATAATATAGAAAAATATAAAAATTAAGGGGATTATAAGTTTAATAATATTTAGGAAATAGCTAATAACCTTTAAGAAAGACTAGTTAAAGTAAATAATAAGAGGTGAGAAAAGAATAAAAAATAAGAAATATAAAGAAGAAATAATAAATTAATAAGTAAATATATATAAAGCTATTAGTAAGATATAATATAAAAAATGAGAAATAAAAAATAAAAAATAAAGCTAAAAAGGTATAAGATTATTAAAAAAATATACTAAAGAAGGAAAATCTTAAAGCCTTAAAATATAAATAAAAAATCTTATTATTATTAATTACTTTAGGTATATATTAATAAATAAGTAGAGAACTACTATTTAAGAAAGGAGGTATAATAATAAAATAATAATAAACTAATTAATATAAAGGATTATTTAAAATTTAATAATAAACGAAAAATTTATTTTTAGCTTATAAACCTATAGAATAATATAAATAACCTAAATTAACTAAATAGTATAGAAAAACTATATATTAAGAAGTATGAGGTTATAGATATACTAGTAAAGTAATTTAGATATAGAAAGCATAATTAAGAGTTAGCTTTAATTAAGTAGGGGAAACTATAGAAAGACCCTACTTAAAGAATAATTATATATATATACTTTAGGGACTAAAGCTTTAAAGAGGGGGGTAATTATAAGGATTACTAAGTAGGGTTACTAATAAGTACTTAGTGAAACCTCAACTAATTAAGACTCTAACCTTAATAGTGAAATCTCTACTTCTTAAGAACTTAGGGGAAGTAAGCTGTAGTTAATATACTAGATTAACCCCTATTATAACTTTTAGACCTTTCCTAGTTAAGGCTCCTAGCCTATTACCTCATATATATTATATATAAGAATAGGAGAACTAGTAGGTTACTAAGGGTATACTAAGTAAACTACTATAGTTTAGATTATAGTTATCCCTAGTAAAGATTTAAAGGTCCCCTTATATAAATCCTTAATAAAGTAAGTTTAAATAAAAGTTATAACTTATACTTAAGGGGTAATTAGCAACTCTAGCACTCTGCGTAGAACCTAACCTAACATCTAAGCCTTTAGTGCCTTTTCACAACCTTAATAACTGCGATGTGAGTAGACTCAATCGCCTGGCGTTCAGAGAGCTGGAACTGAACTACGAACGCTCTCTAGTAGAGACACTTTTCACTTTTCAGGTACACCAAGTTAATACTGCAGGTCATAGCGAGCGTACTTTTCTTGCTCTCCTGAGCTCCTTTCGTGCTGCTTCTAGATCCAGATGGATTGAAAGCTGTTCTACAATGTAATCATCATTGTCAGTAAATTTAGCTTCGGTTTTGTCATCCTAAAGTTTGCCCATGAGTTCTGCGAAGGGTAAGGCGAGAGGAGTAGCCATTCAGTTGGCCTGCTTGACAACTTGATAGGGAAGGTCATTCCCGGATATAGCAAGTTGGTTCAACCAACTTCAAAAGAATTCGGTAGCTTTCAGAACATTTTGATGGGTGGGAAAGAGCCATTCATGCTTTTGACAAAGGATACAGTCGCATAGTCATGTCGGCGAAGCTCTGGGAAGAAGACGAGGGAAGATTCTGAGAAGAGTTTTAAACCAGTGATGTTGTTATGCTATTGGCGAATATGTCTCTTTTCTAGGTATGTTCTCACAGATATTAATGAAATCAGTGGGTGATTGTGAATGCGAATTTGATTTTCATCGAGTCATGAATGAGTGTGTGGAAGGCTTTTGGGCGTGCCATAAACATCAGCTTCATGAGCAGCTCATCACATAGCCTTCTGGGATGTCGCCAGACAACCCGTTGCAGCTCACAACATGACCAATTATCATGCACATCATGAACATCATGAACATCTCCAAATACTAATTTCAGAAGTCCATGTTTCCAAACCCTCAGACATGACAAAGCTTGTTGTGTGGTTTTTCTTCGACGACATTGGAAGCGATCAAGGATATTAGCAACATTCCGGTGAAGTCGCCGTGTCTTCGGGCCGCTTGCGCAGCCTACCACTAGCCCTTCCCCGTCTGCCAAGTTCGGACACAATCACACACCTCCTAGCCTCTCCTATCTTCTTTTGCACCCACAGAAGACGTCTGTCCGTTGCAACGTCGTCAGACTCACCATTTTGCAATCGATACAAAGCGCGGGCACATGCTTCAAGTTTGTCAGCTGCTGATTTGAGGCGCTGAATTGATTCTTGGTCCTTCTTTTCCATCTCAGATCTCGTCTTCCAATCCTGTGCGTCCATTGGTATTTCCATCCGAGAGAGCTTGTCCTTGATCCGTTTGTTTGCTGCTGCTTCGTCGACTATCTTCCTCAACTCCGTGGCGTGGCTGCGTACTTCCTCGGTGACTGGTTCGCACAGATCCATCATCACACGGGGACTGAGATGCCTTGAATTCGGGAGGCTCGTGCTACTGAGAAGGCTATCGAAGTTCCGGTCGAGCTTCTCAAGCTTCTCCGTTAATTCATGCGCAAATACCCTCAGAGACAGCACATCGCAGGTTCTGTCACCATCGCTCAGTTGGAGCTTATATTCATAATTAGCTATTTCAACTGTTCGTGGTGTAGAAAAATTCACAAGCTGACATACCGAGGATGTCCACTCGGCAAGCTCTTTCTCAACAGAGCTATTCGCCAAGATGATTCTGCTTCTGGATTCCATGCGCGGTTCTGAATCTGGTTTGATGGGCTCGTTGAAGTCTTCATCGAAGTCAATCAGATCGACCGCCGAGTCTTCAAACTCAGTTTCCCAGTTGCGATGCCTTTTCCACTGATTACTTCCCTGGCTGTCATCGTCGATCGCAGAACGCTTTGCGCCTAGCTTCTGTGGCGATAGCATGGCTCAATAGTTGCGCTTGGGCAAAGCGAAAGGTGTTGTCTACTGGGATAAAAATCGTCGTTGATTCCAAGTGAAGGCAATGGCTCGGGGGAGTGCGAAGATGTCAGAGGTTGCGATCCGAAACCTCATGGTTCAGCTTGCAGATAGATGCACTCGCGACTTCATGGACAGTAAACACAACGGCAAATCTTTCTGCCATCTCGATATGGGACCATGGTCTTGAATTTTGTTTCTTTTGTGGCAATACATGTGCAGCCTGCTTTTTTCCTTTTTTCTTTTTTTATCGGTGTGGTAAGCCAGGCCATGCAGGATTGATCATGTCTTAAGCACGTCGTTCACTGATCGGCAATAAAAAGAAAAGCTGAAGCAGGCTGTCACGCAGAATCAGATCCTTAGCAATTGTTTTGGACGCGCGGATCGCCGAGCCAGATGGGTAATCAAGCCCAATGGATGGAAAGATGGGCTAAATAGACAGTCTCCGACGTGAGTCTGTATGCAGCCTGCAGGCTGGCGAATGATGCAGTTTGGAATTGAACGAGTGCCGCCTCCGTTGGACTGGCGGTCTGCTACTATCAAATGGGCTGGCCGTGTTATCTCCTTCGCTGCGTACCACCTGATCGCCATAATTACAGTTAGTCAGAATGAGACCTCGAAGTCCAGTGTATCTTCACCCTTGGGCACATGCCAGCTCCCCGCATCCGTGACGGGCGCAAACATGATTGATTGCATTGCAGGGGAAGGCACCGAGACCTACCTATACGAAAAGTGTCCTGTCTGGGCGACTCGCATCAACAGGGTTGGAAATTCAAGCCACGCAAAATGCGGTGGGTGGGTAGGCAAGAGTAAGGGGGTTGTTTTCTCATTCTGGCGTCTTGCAGACAAACAAATGACTGCAGCTGTTGTATGCACTCAACCAAGGAGAATACAACAGTGTCTATTGGTGCCCTCTTTTCTCGCCGCTGTGTGGCATGCAGGGAGCACTGGATCTCATCGCACACCCCTGCTTAATCTCATCCCTGACCCTGGTCTCTTCCGGTCCTTGAAAGACGGCTGATCTCGCCCGCGCGTTTCTGGACGCAGCCGACACCTTAAGACCGAATCCTTTTGTTCTGCCTGCCGCGTATGCTGAACCTACGGTCGGCACGTGGCGACTCTGCCCAGATCAGTGCTGGCGGTGGTGTCTCGGCCGCCGCCCACTTACGCCCGCGCGTTCTGATCCAACCACAGTTTTTGAGTATGGTTTTCCCTTCGTAGGAACGCCCTATCGCCGACTCGACTTTCTTTTGTTGTCTCTTCGTCAGGAAATTTCTGAGGTTCCTCGCGTGTGGAAGGATGCACTTGATGTTTATCAAATACTGACTGAAGTATTCGAGTTTAGGCCCTTGGCTGCTCGCAACGTCACGAACATCTCAGAATATTCGTATTGGACCGTATCAGCGAAAACGATGACCGACGTCTATTGCCGTCAGGGACAAATCACGCATATTGCAGCTCGCAACTTCGTCGACGAGGAGCAAGCCATATCGATGGTCCTTTTTACTGGAAACATAGAGATGGGCGAACATGTGTTGCATCAATGCTGCGGTCTTGAGCTCCGGCTGCCATGTCCCTACTACCGTGGTCCAAACGTCTCTTGCCATTTCGTAGGGGCTGCCTGTGCCTGCCGCTGCCCCTGACCTCGACTTGTGGACGTCCGTCTTTCTTCCCTTCCCTTTCCCTTGCCCTTGTCCCCTCACGCGGCTGCCCCACTCACATCTTCGCCGGTTTTGGAAGTCGAAGTGAAACTTGTTGCTGAATGTCCAACTTCTCCTCCGTGATGTCGACACAGGTTTTGCCAGTTTTTTTTCTGCGTGGCTTGGCCTCTTTCCTTCGACTGGCAGTGCTGTATGTGCGGGTCTTCGTCCCCCTCTGCGTGTTCTCCCTTGTTGGCGTGGAGTGTTCTTGTCGATGAAGGGCTCTAGCCAACGGCTTGCTACGGTAGATGATGAGGCATCGTAATCTTCAGGCCATGCGATAGAGGATGATGACGAGGAACCACGATGATGAATACAATCATCACCTCTATTGTTTCTGCAGAATACTCATCGCTGCCTTGTTCACTTTTGACCTTGTTGGCTCGCTCCTGAGATATCCAGGCACCATCGTCTTGTCTATGGAGTCGTCGTCGCTCGCGTCGGCATTCCTAACTGAGCCATACTGAAGCTGAGCTCCGATTTCTGCGAATCGGTCGACACTTTGCATGGATTTGTATGAACATCAAGCACACAGCTTCAGTCCACGACTTACCCACCTTACAACTCGGTCGTTCGCAAAGATGACACTTTCGCTAGCCTAGTGAGCATCGTGATGACCTGGATGACGAACTCCATATGTGCCATCCGAGAACATGCTGTTTCATGGAGCGCCCGGACATCCGTAAGTGACATTTTGCACTTCTCGTGCTGCCGCACCATGCGCGAGAATTGGTCACGCGCTTTGGAAATCCCATTCTGCGACAAGGCACTCGTGGAGGTAAAGAACGTCAACGCCACTGCATATTTCGTTCACTTGGATAGGAGGCACCTGTTGCATGTCAGTATCTAGGCCGATCGAGAGCACGAAAGGACCAAGGAGAATGCATGTCGTACTAGAGGTGCCATGGCATCCAGATAAGGCCTGGGGAAGAATGATTTGGAAGGGGCGTGAGCTTGTTGTAGGGCTCCCTCTGTTCGAGATTGCGCGAACCAGGGAGACCTCCTGGACAGGCATCATATTTCCGACGGCGCAGATGACCAAACCGACCAAACTCTGGCAATAGCGGAACTTGGCGTGGAAAACCAAGTAGACGAAATCTTGAAGGCCATCGAGGTTGCCAGCGGGGACTCGCACGCTCTTGCTGCAACGGTCGCATTCCAGAGGGGCGAACATCTCCACCGTGAATACCTCAGAATAGCGTCTTTAGGATCAGAACGCAAGAGGCCGGACAACGGACAAGGCTCTCTCTAGGAGTCTGCCGACCGTCAGCCTGTGATGCTGTTTCTTCGCCGCTCGACGGTGACTTGATGTCAAGATGCAAGAAAGCTTGACAAGCTGGATTTCCCCAAGCGTGACCAGTGTTGTTGGCGTCACCCTCGATGTCGCCCAAGTTGTTGGCGTTAGTGTTGGTGTTGGCGTCCAGTTTTGTGTTGCCGGTACTGTTGTCCTCACGCTCCTCATCCGCCTCGTCTTGCTATTCGAGCCAAGAAGTATCCTGAGACAAGCCGCGACGGTTGCACCAATTTGTCAAGTTTCCCAGCATTTTTGGAGTGCCGTTCGAGAAGCATGTTCGTTTTGTGCTGCTGATGCATGCAACATGCGTGATGTCTTCTTGTGCTCGCTGGAAGGACCGAGTGGCCGGCCGGCTGCATAGCGTGTTCCTGGACGGCCTGGGTCCGAGGTGCTTGTTCTGCGATGCCGAGACGAAGGTTTGGTCTCTGTTTCTCGTCCCATTTACCGATGCTTCGTTCAACTATGTGGAAAGGATCGCGGAGTTGTATGTCGGCGCGTGGGTTCATGGAGTTCTGCATTTGGAGAATAGCTTGTTAGCGGGGAAGCGAAGAAGCGAGGAGACGAGGCAATGGGTTTGGGGGTAGGCAGAAGACGAGAGGGAGCGGGAACTTTGCTGTTTGAAGACTGACTACTTTGATATTCTCGTTCGGCTTGGGAAGAGCCTGATCCTCATGCCAGTGGGTTCCACGACAAAATGGCAAAGGTTTGGCGAGCAGAGACTGGAGGCGTGGTCTGCTCAAGGCGTTTGGGTTCGTCCGCGATCTTGGCGCCTCGGGCGCAGGTGTTGTCGATGTCGTTGCTCCTAGCTTGGCTGGACGGCAGGATCTTGACGCGGGTGCGCGCAATCTGGCATGCATGAATACATTTCGGCGTGCGATATGGCAATCGAGAATGCGTATGCAGTGTACCTATTCATAGGAAAGAAACGTCGGCACGCAACAGATGATGGATGACGGAGAGTTGCTTAGGTTGGTCGAGGCCGGACCATTGCAGGCGTTGGGGGGTTTGCAGGTACCCAGCTAATTGTGAACCAATCAGCAGTGTGGGATCCGGGCGTAGGTAGCTAAAGATGCGCTACCCACAGCGCTGTGGGTAGCTGGAAGCCCACTACCTACACCTCTCTGGATAGCCGAAAGTCAGCTACCTACACCGGGAAGCTACTGCCACAGATAGCGGGCACAAGCCACAACGTAAGGTACTGCTGCGCGCCAACACCTGCAATGCTCCTGTTGTCAATTTTGGCCATCACCCGCCATTAGAGTCCTGCGAACGTCAATTCCTCCACCAGCACCAGTAACCAAAGTCGGAAGACAGCTCCACTGCATATCACCCATCGGTGCGCTTCTGAGCCAGCGTCCCCAGGGCGAGCGGGGCCGGACCGGCATGTTAAAAGACGGTCATCGGCCGTCGTGTATTCGCTACCTACCGGCCAGGAGATGCTCGCAGCGTCAGTCAACGCTTCCACCCCCGATTATGAAAAGTGCATGTCGGTCAGTGGTGCAGATTACTGCGGTGTCCTTGTCTGGTCGCGAGCGGGAACTCAGATGGCTCTTGTGAGGCTCTGGCGGCTCTCAGGACGAAGGGAGGGCTGCGGGAGCTGAAGCACCGTTGATGGTCTTGAGGGCTGAAATTGGCAGCTGTCGACGGGAGGGTGTTAATGTGCTGTCTGGGCCCACTGTCCCCGGCGAACCGGAGCCAACTCCGAAAATCCAACAGTTGCGCTTTCGCAAAGCACCCCTAGGTAAGGTACGTACCGAGCACGGGCCCAGCCCATCTTTTCTGGCTCACCCAATGAAGCCATCGCGAGCCTGCCACATCGCCTGCAGCGACATATTGGCGGATGGACCTGTGAATAACCCCGCGACATAAAACCTCACATGTGACCTTCACTACTTAGACAATACCCAGTCTTCTCAAAAAGACTCTAGGATATTAAGTAGGCGCGCGCAGGTTATTAGAGAATGCTAAGGGTGCAGAGTAATATAAGCGAGGATAGCTGCAGTAGCTTTATCCCGTTCAGGGCGGAGACTTTTACAGGTCGGATTTTCATTAGAGGTTGAATTTTTAGAGGTCGATTTTTAGTGGGTCGAAAGCCTTCCAGAGGTCGGATTCTTTACAGTGCAGCGGTTGGGTTTTTGTAAAGGTTGAATTCTTTATGGAGGTCGAATCCTTTGCAGATATGAATGAAGACTTGAGGATGAGACCGTGGCCGTGGGCGACCAAGTGAGACGACTACCCTTAGGGTACGGTGGCTAGCTGCTGGTCCCTGACTAACACAATGGAAGGCACCAGGACTCCGCTTGCATCTCACGTGACTGCGCGCCATTCATTCACAGCAGACGCGGCGCGTGTCGCGTGCCGCGCTCTCCTCCGACGCCTCCTGTTCAATTGTCCACTCCCCGTCTTCTCACGGTTGACTGCACCTTCCTCATCACTGCCTGCACCCACCTTCCTCAGTAATGTACGAATATTCCATCCCGGATGTGGCAAGGCATCACCCACTTATTGACTCTCAGGGTCCAGCTGCCGCAGCGATTTCAGCCCTAAAAATCGCCAAATCGGCAGCACACACACCCAGACACCTGTTGCCAAGTTCCTTGTTTGTGCCATGCCCGCTCGAGAGCCTGTTTGCTAACCCATTCTCCCCCGCAGTCCAATCCATGACTGTCCAGATTCTCGATCCCGAGTCCCAAGTCAATCAGCCCATCGTCCTGCCTTCAATTCTTACAAAGATTCCGAGTTCGACGACATTTGCAACGCGCCGTGTTTTCACCTCACCGACCATCGTCCTCCACATCCTCGTCCACGTCCATGCCGTCGCCACTCGTCTCGACGTCAGCCATCACAAGCTCCAATTCGAGTGCGACCCCATCGCCGGCGACACGCGTTCACGACACGAAGTTGCGTCCTCCCGTCTTGGCTGCTGGTGCTTATATCAAGCGTTTCGGTCAGCGTTTGGGAACTGCCGTTGGACAGCCGGAGCACCAGCACATGAATTGCGCGGCACACCTTGTTCTACGCTACAACTCCCACTGCGACACAATGCGCCGGGTGGTGCTGAGCATCGTCTGACGCAGGTGCCTCGTTGGCGGCTGCTTGGATCTCAGGGACGGCCGGCCACAATCCTCTCGTGCTCGTTGCATGTTCATGTTGCTCTGGGAGACTTCAGGGTTCCTTTTTGCCCTTGACTACTGCGTCCGTGGACCAGCTGATCACCCCATCTCCCCTTCATGTCTTTCCGAACCTCGTTCGTCGCCACAGCTTCCTGTCGTTTCCGACCCGCAATCGGCGACATTGGTGCCGTCTGCTTCCCCAAGCCGCAGTCTTAGTTGACTTTTTGGCGGTGAGCGGCCTGCCATTGTTGGCACCAGGATTCGTGGTCTTCTTTGGTGCAGGATTGCGTTCCTTCTTGTATTCGCGCTCTTGTTCGCTCCGGTCTGCGTCAGCTTGGCTCCAAGCCGCGGGTGGGAGAGGGTTTCTCTCGCCGCTTTCATCTTGTCCCATCGCACCCGTGCCTACTTGCTTCTGGCTTGCTGCCAAACGGAGACCTGCGACTGCTGCTCGATCGCTGGCATCCAAGGTGATGCCGCGCGCCAACTTCTGCTCAAGTGGGGGATCCAAAAACGCAAGATGTTCTACACGTGCAGCCACATCCTCGTACTAGGTTGCGTCGCGATGAAGCCACTCTTCCCTCCGCCTAAGTGCCCGACATGTTCGGCTGTTCTGTGAGGCTAATGCGATGCTCCGTCGCAACAAGCCAAATCTTTTGTTCACTCGGCCTCGCCCTGCGTCTGCACCAGATGGAAGCAGCTTTCCTCTGACTCTCCCTCACCTCTATCCTCGCCCGGCCCATCCAACCTTCCATGTTCTCCAACATTCAGGCAGGAACTTGGACATTGCTCCCCAAATATCTGGCATGGCATCGGATCGAGCCGAGAGAGACGGTCCTGAGGGCATGTGTTCAATGTTTCGACTGGAGCCCGTCATGCAAGTCTGTTCGGCTTCGTTGACCCCCTTTCTGGAGGGGAAACAGGGACGAAAGTGGGCGAACATGACGAGGACGACATCGAGGACAAGGACAACGCGAGAGACGGGGATAGAGTGGTCAAAAGTTCTTGGCAGACTCTTCTGTTGCCCCTTTCTTCTGCAGATTCGTCCGGTGGTCACTTTTACCCATGCGCCTTGACATTCATCACGTACTATCGCGACAGCCCTTCTGGTCCTCCAAGCACCCAACGTGGTACCGACCCGCGCGTCTCCAGGATACTGACGCAGACGCTGATGCCGACGCAATTGTATCTCACCACGGCCTGGACAAAACCAGCCGCGACCATGCTTGACTCTTTGAACCTCGCCTCCACTCGGTTCTTCACGGAGCCCACAGAAACTCCGACAGATGGAACACTGGTATGGCGCACTGGTAAGAAATCACAGTGACGCTCCGAAGCTTGGCGTCGACATCCAGCGATCAAGCAAACCCCTCCCAAAAAGCCCAAGTGGCGCCGAAGATCTTTTGCCTGCACATTGAGAGCATACTTCGACTGGGGCAGTTGTGAAGCCTCGATATCACCGTTTTTGCGGAAGGCGAGTCACGGAAGCCAACAAAGCAGCTCTATGCTTGTCAGTACTTCTGCTAGTCAAACCCTCTGGCTCATCATTTCACGCCTAAGATGTAGGAAGCGAATGACGAGACAATCAAGGCGCACCCAATAATCATGTATGTGTCAGCTTCAGCCTCCAACGGCGAAAGGTTTTCTATCCCGACGCCGTCCAGGTACCGCAATCCTGTCCCCGTGCTCCTAGAGAAAGAGATCAAGGGATGCGACCCACGAAACAAGGAATGCCTCTGTCTTGAAAATCAAATGCATCATTCCAGAATGGCTGGATTTCACTTTGCCGTGGCTGCGAAACGTCGCGACCTGGGATTTGCTTCATGGGCTCTGCCGAGATGGCTAAATTGGCAGGCAAAGACAACAGAACATCACTCACAGGCCCAAGTAGCATCCTGAAGAGCCAAAACATCCCTCTCCCAGGCGCAGTGAATAGCGGTCATTGACTTCCGATCGTTCTTTCAAACCATGCGATGATGATGCTGCGATGCCCCTTTTCCATGTCTCGCGACCTTCACCGTCTGCCCAGCTACGGATGTGTTCAAGGACTCCCAAACCTCGTTGCCCGCCGGACGGAGGTTCCAGTATGATCCTCCACCGCCCGTCAAGGACCTCGCGAGTTCCCTTGACATCCGTCCCGTTGATAACAAGACGACACCACACAATGGGAGTGGCGAGCAATGCAGGAAAAGTTGTAGTCCCCAGCGCAGAATGCTCTCCCACGACCGTTTGGGTCACGTCCGTTGTTGCTGTTGTCACCGACGGTACCGACGCCACGCGCATCGTGTTTGCGAGCCGAGCCTCGCATCTGATACACGCGTTTGCGAGCGCAGCCCGACATTCAGACTTTTCGAGAATGCACTCAGGCGGTGGCTCAACTTGGATTATGGAGCTCGTGTCACCTCAAAACCTGCCCAAACTCATCCATAGCACCCCATCTAACATACTCAGGAACCAGCGCAACAAGACGCACAAGCCTGGCATAGCTGCAGACATTCCGCCGGCGTCTGAGACGCAAGCACGCTCGCTTAACACCCCAGGGCCAGCTTCAGCGCTGAGCCAGGATTGCCTATCAAGACTCGGGTCCAAGGTTACAGAGGCACACCACCGTTACGCGAGCACCGCCAGCCATCCATTCGATCAGGACCGCCACGTGAGCCCGCGCCCCTTTCAGATCCAGCCAACGCCCAAGCCAAGCTTCGGCTCCGGGGCCGCGAACACGAGCAAGGTCGTTAGGTCTATTCCTTCCCAAGTGCTGCGCAGGAATCCTCCATGGACCAGTCCCTGCATACAAGCTCGTAACCATCCCTGACCCAGTCGACCTCCAAGGCGCGCTCAGGTAGTGTGCCCAGTGATTGGCAGTGTAGAACGAGCAAAGGAAACAGGCCCTCCGCCCCATCTGATGTCGGCAGTTGGACGAGGCAGCGTTGGGGTATCGGCGGTGATTGAGGATGACAGGAGAGTTCGAATGCTGCACACATGGCTGTACCCAACCAGCCGGAAGCCAAGAGCTCAAGCGCCGCGATCGATCGACACACCGAGCTATTGATCCCTTGGATGGTCGTACGTTGCTCTCCAGTACCCAAGCCCGATTCGCGAGTGAGCCTGTCTGACCATTGACTGTAGTTGTCCCCGCCTACCATGGCATACTGAAATCCGACAATGATCCTCGTTGTCATCCTCGGTCGCGATGGACATTCAACTTCCGACTTGACTCCCTCCAAACGGTTGAGACGTTTTCCATCACTCTCTGCTACGAAAATATCCCGACCCCAAGCCCAGATGCAGAGGAGACATGACGCACGATGCGCACAACACTCTGCATGACATCCTGCCTGTTCAGTCCGCTTTCTGCTCAACCTTCAATCAACATCCCTATTTCAAACACAAACCCCTAGACCACAAGAGAAGATGGCGGTGACCAGCATGTGACAGCCCTACGGGGAAGTCAACTCCTCCCTGCCAGCCGGCTCGCCAGCTACACACGGCACACAAAAACCCCAGAGATCAGGGCGCAAGCCATAATAGGTCGGAACGGCACTCTGTCCTTCACCAATCCCGCAGCAAAAGCTCAAGACTATTCGTCAGAAAGAAGCACGAGCTGTTTCTGATGATACTTTGACTTTCAGCATCATCATCCAGCGGCTCATCATGCCCAACGCTAAAAGCACGTCTCTGTGGCAGACCGAATCCCGCACAAAAGATCACGCCAACCTTCAACATCAGAGCAGCGCTATTGGGGTTGGAGACAGCGGCCCCGGGCTCCAGCATTGCCTCCGGAAGCGCAAACAGCCTCGGCAACTCGATGTAGATCAACTCGGGGCCAACCAATTTGGCATCCACGAAGGCTTCGGAAACGAGCGATTTCCCCTCGGCGATGCCCGCCAGCGCGCGCCGCAAGCAAGCGTTTCCACGCATCCCGTTTCTTTATTCCCCATCCACCGAACCAAGGGTATGCAGACCACTGCTACATTTTCCCCTGGCTCCCTAAAGATGGAGTACCGAGCATTCAGTGTGCCGCATTATATTGCCATCAGCAACTGCACAGGCTACATCCAATGCTCGTTGTTATCAAGGCCCGTTCGCTCCACGATTTCTCAGAAGGGTAGTGGCAGAAGGCATATTTGTAGCCATCCATTCATTTTGGATGACACCAGTCGCGCAACTGTTCGCAGGACCCAGCTCGAGGAGTCGCCTGAGACCCTCGGTGTAGGACTGGCACCAGCCGACTGCATCTAGGGGAAATGGCAGCACTGGAAGGGGTCCAAAGAAGCAAAAGGAGAGCCAGCTAAATGCAGAGCTCTGGTGCTGCATAGTCCACCAAGGGGTTGTCTCTTCTGCAGATGCCGCAATGTTCGTGATGTTTTGAGCTGTATATCCGCCACTTTCTGCGTTGGACATTCAAGCAGGCTACGGCGGAGAATATAACTCGTCTATGGCCACGAAATGGCAGCTTGGCCAGCCCAAGAAAGACAACTCTGAGATGTTACATCATCGCAAAGTCTATGTGACAATTGCAGGAAGTTTCATGGTGACATCCAATGTTACGTCCGGTGAAATCGACAGAAAGTCATTTGATTGTCCTTCAAGTCAACAGCAAGGTATATAGTTTTCCTCAGAACATCGCGATGCTGTGAATATATTTGTACTCTCTGTCGGTTCATGAGTCTCTCAAGGTCAAGCCGCGGCTTCGAGGGGTAAAATTAATTGGCATCCGTTGGAATTGTGCTTGCTGGCTGACGCTAACTTGGATGGCTAGGAGATTCAGAGTATAATCCGTCTGAGAAGCTAGATAATACTCCGACGATTTTGGAACCATTTGGCTGCTCGGTTTCTCGGCCGCGCTGATCAAGTTGATTTAGGCCGCGCATGAGATGGGGATCAACATAAGCACAGCTTAGAGGCGGCCAAGAATCCGGCATCGACGCGAACATGGGCGATAATGAAGACCCATGCGGAGTTACTTGGAATTATGGGACAGTTTATCTCTATTCCATTATCTTGCCTACTGTCAGTAAGCTTCAGCCCGAACTTCCAAGTGCCCATGAAATTCTTGTCGGTCTCAAACATCAAATTCGCTTACATGCAAAGGCCCGGGAGGTCTGTTGGGCCGTGAGTCTGTCTGTTTTACGATATTTCCTTAGTGGATTTAATGTCTGTCTGAGGGACTGTGGTCCCAGGGTCCTTTACTTCTTTATCTTCCTTGCCACAACGTGCCTTCGTGGCAGAGGTAACGCGGTGTTACAACTTGGTGCAGGACTGGTGCGTATCGGCTTTTAGCTTGGACATCAAAAAGAACAAGATGGTGATGAGGGGCAGGGAGTTCAAGTCGAAGATTTGGATATTGACGGATAGCAGATTGATGGTAAGCAACAGCTTACTGGGTGACATACACTTCGGTCCCGTAGGGGCATCACGAAGAATACCCCACCCAGAAGGCCAGCTTATGACTGAACATAAAGCGAAGCCCAATTGCGTAATCCAAGCATAGCAGTGTTGCAAGCCTCAGACGGGCTGGCTGGTCCTAGAGCTCGAAGAAGGCTGCCAGATGACTATGATGACTATGATGTAAGGTTGGAGACTGCAACTGCAGCAAAATTTACTCATATCAACCGCTTGGAACGCAAAGGATAAACATGGTCTTTGTGGCGGACTCTGAACTACGTGCTGCGCTCAAGGCTGTTATGGTGGTCGACAAACCATCACATCAGGAGATTCTGGATCATTTTGACAGTGGTCGTCGATGTAGAGTGCAAGAGGAAGGTCTTGGAGGCAGGTTTATGCAACAAGATGTCGAAGGATATGAACAAGTGTAGTGGCACCCGCTTCTCCGTAGAGGGTTATAAGTACATGATCGTGTGGAGGTGGACGAGGAGAATCTGTAAGACGGACGCGATCATCGCCGACTGCGACTATGCATTGGTCAAAGTGATACGAAACTACACGTCGGATCAGGTTTGGTGCCGAGCAAACTCTTGTCTCTTTAAGCCGTGATGTGTAAGGACATGATGCTATCAACCATAACAATGGTAGGTCGACAACACGGCGACCGCATTATGCTGGGTTTCTTAGAGCTTAACCAAAGCATTCTTCACCAGCGGAGTCTACGACTTCTCGAAGCTGGGGAACGAAATCTATGATAAGGTCCAATGTGGACTTCATTGTGAACTTGGCCGGCGGGATGTGAATGTTCGCTGGCGTCGTTATGGAAGGGAACCACCTTGGTGCATGGGCGTGGGATTGAGAGCCTGCGCATGTGGCAGTTCACTCGCGCAGTCAGCCCTCCAATTCACCTTCGCCCCATCTCGTCATTCTTCACGTTTCAACCGTGCGAAGTCTTCCCAGTCACTCATCTTGATCATTTCTACGTGCGTCCCTCCAATGTGAAAACCCGGGGATAACAGTCTCCATTGTTTTCTTTAAGATGCTGAACTTGGAGTTACGCCAATTCGCCCGTATGAGCATCCTTATTAACGTGTCATTGATGTTCAGAATGAAGCCAATCAACTGCCTGCAAGATCCAATGATTCCTCGGTAGATTTCTGAACGATCGGTGGATGTTGGTAGCTCGACGGACACATGGAAATTTGGCACTTTCTTCTGTCTGAACAGCCCAAAGATACTCATGTAGGGTCCTAGCATTTTTCAACTTAGGAAATTACTCGACCCGTGTAATTGTTCGACATGTATAAGTACTCGAGCTCCCCTGCTAGGAACCATCCGATGGTGAGTCCCGCCCAATCCCAAGGACCTGACCATCTCTCTCTACCGGAAGCATGTAGGTGGCCTTTGAATGCTTCATCCGTAGGCCTGTAGATCTCCCCGCATCCACCATTCTGTTCTTCTCTATGTTCTCCGTTCGATATGTCTTTGCCCCTGCCCGCTTGCCTACCTAGCGTCGTAGACAGCTATTCGACGGAACGAACATGCACAAGGTGGAGATTTGCACCTTCAACGTGAATAGGCCACATCTGAACGCGATAACCTGCAGCTGAAATAGATGCAGTGGATGAAATGAGGACGGGATACTATTGAAATGGGATCTAGGATCATTAACGAGATTCCCTTGCTGACCGAAGTCCCCCAGTAAAAATCAGAAGTTTCTCGGCCGACGACGCCAGCTCGACACGAAATTTGCATCTGCTGACTAACTATGCCTACACATCAAGATACTACAGCAATAGATAGACGTATGTATCGAAGATTTCGGACATTCCCTCATACCTGCTGATAACGGTGTAGTAATTGAAATCCAGATTCGACTTGAACACCGCCTGCATATCTGACAAAGCCGCCGGGAGTCTCACGCTCTCTAGCTTTGCAAGGATTTCAAGCATTCTATTTCAGCGACGTGCATCTTCTCGTCCATCGGGCCAGCCCACCATCAAGAACATGAAGTTATGCTCAAGCGCAATCTTCACCCTGTCAATGATCAAACACGCCTAGATGAAGGTTTTCGGCGTCGATCCAGCCACTTAATGTTGCTGCAGTTGACACAGTATCTATTGCATACAGTCGCTCAAACTAGTAAGCACGTCTTTTCGAGAGCAAGTCTAGACCAGGACTTATTCGTCAAAAACTAGATGTCCTGACGCGCTCAAGAAGCCTGCAACTTTTTCCTGCTCACTGAGACTTACTCCGCGTATGATTCCTGGCTATCATCAGCGTCGATCTTCACGGGAACCTTCGAGGCCTGCCCTGGCTACTCCGAAATGCCGTCAGATGCGGATCTATTTCCGTTCATCTTGTCGCAGGTCCTCTGACTTCTCATTCAATTCCCACAACGCGTCATCTACTCATCTGTGTCCTCGACCTGGACATTGACTTGAGAGCTTCTATTTGAGAAGAGAGAACTCCCACAATAGGGGTAGCTTATATGGCGAAAGAGCGTAGAGCCTATTGTGATTTCAACTGAGTCGGCTATTACTTGCAAAAGTGATGACCCAAGGTCGTCATACACCCAGTAGACGTGAGTTCATGTAATATCCTGGGATAAACCATGAACTTCCAGCGAAAAGTCAACTTATCTGGCTAACATCCGGTGATCCTCAGCGGATTGGAATTGAGATTTGGAAGCTGGAGAAGGAGCCATATATGGCCAAACTCGTGCCGATCTGCTGCTTGTAGTCGACATTCTCGTTTCTCCCGCGCGACTTCTTCTGATCTCAATAAGGGCGCGGGGCCTAAATGACGTTCTGGTGGACGTGGACCGACTTTGGGTTTCGTTCATACTTGTTTACGTAGGCTGCGATTTTGTCGCAGCCGAACATATGCATCGACATACAGGAGGTGTCACTCTTAAACTTGTCGAAGATGACAAAGAGGATCAGTTAGTTGACCAAGTTTCTTCCCCTCTCTTCTAGCCAATTCGGAAACTGCCCTTGGCAATCTTACCATTCTGCACGTTCCAGAGTATCCCATTGCACTCGTTGGCCGGCATTGCCTTATGTTTGCGCGTCCTTCAATGAATTCATCACACTGCACGCCCAGTTGGAGACCAGCATTTCCTCTTCCGGCCGGTATACCTTCCCCGAGACTACAATCTGGTACAGAGTTTCGATCGCCTCGGCTGTGGCGGCATCGTAGCACATGTTTTGCATACCCGACAGCTCCACGCACCATGAAAGGAGAACAGCCATGACGGAGTCAAAGTCATAATAAGTTGGTCGTAAGGTTTCGCGGTCGTGGAAGCAACACCACCGTGTGCGCGACTCGATATTGCAACCGCTGCATTGAGGGGAAGCCTACGATGTGCGGATGATCTGGCTCTGGGGTATAGTATACTTGCTTGATGTCTGCTGAGGCTCATTTGTTTGTAGGGTTTCAGAGATAATTGCTATTGCAGTGCGTTCTGATGGAATGGGTGACATGGAGTTGCTGCTGGAGCCTTTGGTTTTCCTTAAGTGTTTTGCTTATGGGAGGGTTCAGGTGTCTTTGGTGGTCTTGCTGTATTTCTATCTGTAGTGCTCAGAGTTAAATAACTGTCGGATGTGCGTAGGCAGGTCTGGAGTAACTTGGGCAGCGATATTGAGGTCGGCTGTCTTCTCTTATTTTTCCTCGAGAAAGACCACGTCAAGGATGGCGGGGATTGCTAAACATCAGCAAAATGCAGCAGTGGAGTGTGAGATCTAAGCGAAAAGAGAGAGTCTTGGTTCTTTGGGGCTTTCGAACGGGCTTTGAAGATAACGACGGCGACCTCGTCGATCCAGGCTCCGATAATCAGGCCATGGGCTGTTGAGATTCGAGAACAATGCAGAGACGAGAAACTTAATAGGCTCAACGTTGGCCTTCGATTCAATCTACGCTTGCTTTGTCAACTGACGAGTGTCAGATTCAACTGGCGGTGCGGCTGCATATAAGTCATGAGTACTGTCATGGTTGTAGTCGAAGTCGTGGTTCAAGTTGTGTCGAGTTGTTTCCTGGAGCTATTGTGTTAGTTGCATGTTGGTTTTTCAGCATCAGCAGTGAAGATATAGTTCAGTGTCTGTAACACCATATTTTTATGCGGTACTTTTATACGATATTTTTATATGTTATTTTTATGTGGTATTTTTATACAATATCTTTTCGGTAACTCCATCTAAAATGTGAAACTGGTGGTCTCAGCACGATACCCAGTGCGAAGCGCATTCCACAGAAAGCTTCAAACACCCTCGAGGTCTAACATATCACGAAGTTCGAGTGCAAGTCATACGTGAAGGATACTGTACGGCACCCATGGGGAGTTGCAAAGAGTCATCAAAGAAATCAATGTGAGATGATTGGACTGAGCAGCGGCATGCCTGGTTCTGCATTTGAGCCCATAGTTCGTGAGTAAGGCAGGACTGTATCTACCGAGACTTCTTGTGGTGCTACTAAAGAAGAATTATATCGTCGTCAGACGGCTCTTTCTCAATCTCTCATTGCTCGTATTCGATGTACCCTACTCGACACCCCATTCGTCCAGTCAGATGAGCCAACGCCGCCCGCAAGCTCAGCTTCATTGACCTACCGGACCATGATCACCTCACTTCAACTATCGTCGCCGCGGGTACGCAGCTTAAGAAGAAATCAATCTACAACATCAATCAGTAAACCATGCTTTGAAGACTCGGAATGAGTGTTCAACCTCCGACATCGAGTCTTCCGTCTCCGGTTCGACATTCATTCCGAGTTGCCAAACTCGCCGAACTCAACTTGCACGACGTCGATATCGTCTGGCACACAACATCTTGCTCATACATCGCTTCGATCAATAAATTATTATCTGAGCAATCATCCAAAAATTTGAACATGATCTGAATTTTTGGTTTGTAAGCATTGGAAGGTCGGAATGCCAAGGACAAAGCAGCCACTCACCTGCATCCTGATCGCTCGTTTATAGACATCAACCACCTTCCTCGGTCCAGCATTGAACTCTCTCTGCGACCAGTTCAGCCCCTCAAAGTCTTCGGCTAGACTCAGGAGGGTTCCACCTCCATGCGAGCAGCTTCAAGATTTCAGGAGCTTCGGCATTAACATGCAGGCACGATGTTACGCCCGGCACATTCAGATGATGTCAATTACCTGCAGGCGCCGACTGCAAGCGGCTTCAATATGGGGTTTCTGGCGAGGGACGAAGGGGACAGGAAACCCCAGCCAATCTAGAGAACAGTGCGCAGGAGCAGAGGGAGAGATTGTAGGTTGGAGCCTCATACATGCCTTGCGCACAAAATCACGGTATGAATCTCCATTCATCCCGCAAGCCTACATTCACATCAACGGTCAACGAGCTTGTGGCGAATAATAGACGGAAGCGCCAAGGCCACATCAAAACTTCGATAAAACTGACATCAAAATTAACTCCGACCTCAGTCTCAGTATCTCACAGAGTAGAGCTCCATTTGCACCATCTCTTTGCCTATCTTGAGTGACAGAAATGAAATAGCTCTCAGATTCTCTGTATCGATTTTTGTGGGGATTTGCCTGTCGTATTGCTCAGGGAATTGATGCTTCCAGTGGTTGAAATGCTGCGAGGCTCTCTGGATTGAAGGTGACGTTATTTTCGGGCCCTGGGTTGGCATTTTGACATTTTAGTACTGGAATGTTTTGTCCTTCTGCTGTTCGTTCTTATCTTGATCTTGGTCCTTGCCCTCGTTCACTAGTTCCTGACGTTCTCGCCGTTACGTTCAAAAAGGCGTGTTACAAGAACATGTTCACCGTGACTCTACCTCAAATCTTTACTGTTTCGGAACGTTCGTCTCACATTTTCGACCCGTGTGACACGGAGGGGTTGTCAATTCGACTTAGGATCTTATTAACTCCATCTTCAATGACCGCCGTTCCAGCCCCGAGTGGTATTCACGCTGGCTTCAATTCATGCTGAGATGTGATTTTAATCAAGGTCTTTGTTGGATTTTCTGGAAGAAAACAGAAAGTAATGTAGCCTCAAGCAAGATTGCATGTTCTCAAGAAAGGATCCCTCCAGCACTTTGCATGTCTCGCCAATGAAGATTGTTGTTGATTTTCCTGTTGTTCTACTTTTCGACATCACAGCTGGGCTCAGATCGCTCCCTGTGGCATACGTTGTGTAGGTCAAGCCTACATATCTTCGCTAATGAAATTTTGACTTTGTACTTCAGTCCATTTCATTTGGAAAGCTGATGTCACAGATATCATGACACTTTGGCGAGCATAAGACCTTAGTTGAAAACACTATGGTCTTACAATAGGATCATTTGAAGCCAGCTTGGGGAAGCTGTGAGAATTCATTTGGTATGGAGTTGACACGTTTGGGATTTCTGGGCGTATGCTTCCATTTTCCCATACGAAGCTGCTGCATTGCATAATCTCAACTTTCTGGGCGTGCTGTGAAACGAAGGGTCTATAATTGAAACTCAAGGTTGAAGTTGTACGCTAGCATAGATCCTTGAAGATATAGGCAGCCGGCATGACGATACATCGGGTGCTGCTTAATTCTATCCAACTTGGGTGATCTCTTTGATTGCTCAAAAGGCTCGGGCAGGAGATTTATCGCGTTCTTGGTTGTCGAACTTTAGGCCGACAGGGCTTTTGAACAGAATGGTTTCGAGTCAGTGTCTCATTTTGTGGATGGAAAACATGAATCCTGCAGTAGCAGCCCCCGTTTCAGAATTATGACGACATTCGTTCTACTTGGGAACTCGTGCAAATGCTAACAGCTGTGGACGCTGTGAATGAGGTCGAGACCGGGATCAAGCGAATCGAGGTGGACGGCCTCATAGCGTACAGATTTGTTCGTTGTTTTATCATTTTCTTGGGCTCAATCTGCGATGGGAGTCCATGATGTTTCCCAAACTCGGTCGCTATCTGCCGCGCGTCTCCGAGGCGTCGTTGAATTCCAAGAGACTCTCGAGGACAGCCCATGTAGTGATATGGGCGGCGACATCGCATTCAATAGTTCTAGTCTTAGTGATAGCACTGCCCTCCAAGCTGTCATTGGGGAGTTCAGCTTTAGTCGCATACGAAGAGTGGAATAATGTCTGAAGCTGTGGCGCTTTGCGTTAAGGGTGACTGATACCACCATCTCTCGAAGTTCAATAGTGACGCTCCGAGACCAGTCTGCCCAACCAAAACTTCAGTCGCGCGCGGCACGACGGGAGTTCCATTCACAGCAAGACGAGAGCTTGACCGTCTTGTTGGAAGGAAGTCTCATCATGGGCGGTCCAAAACTTGCACATACTGACGACCAATGTTACCGGGGTTCCCCATTGCCTGATGATCCCATCATCACACAGTTACACTTCATGCCTGATTACCCGTCGCTCATTAATCGGATGAATGCTTCCATCACAGCTGTCGAAGTCAAGATACTCACCAGTTTCGTCCGAGGGTTTATTGCACTCAAGCCTTTCCTCAGTGACGCTGCTCTCGTTTTCAAAACGGATGCTGATCTGAAGGGTTCTGGAAGCTGCATGCTTAATGCAAACATGGCTCATGACTCTTGACAGAGCTATCAACGGAAATATCCATAGTCAATTGAGACGTCTGGTCGGTATACTTGTGTACGGCTTCCAGTTCATCCGGCTCCTGATTTCATTCCGACAGTGTCGTGTACCAAGACTGAAAACGAGGCCAGCGAGCCCAGATGGTTCGCGCATGGATGAGGCGGCTCTACTTCGTAGATTCCATGCTTGTCTGCGAACGGACATCGCCAATAGCTGGGCCGACTGTCTCCTGAGTCCGCTGTTGGCGAAGCGTCAGTTCGCGCGATACTGTGCTTATGCCTCGTGTATTTGTTTCACGGAGATGAAGACTGGACAAGACAGAGGTCACCCTCCAGTATGCGGGGCCGCAGGCGGTACATTAGGAACCCAAGAGGACGCCTGCAAAACACATAACATTCACAATAGTAGGCGCGTCTCCTTCCATGGCATGAGGCGTTTTAAGCTGTGAACCTAGAAATGTGGTTGTCAACCGAATGAAACTGCCTCGGTCCCGAAGAGGCGGCGGCTACCCGGCACCCAATACTTTATCAATGAAGGGAAGTTTTCTCTGGCAGCTTGAGGTATTATGCCCTGCCATCAAACCTACAAGGCGCCATCCGCTGACGAAAGAGAGCATATCCATGGCGTGACAGAGGTACTGTGCGAGTGAGAGATGGATTTGGTTATTTGCTGACTGGAGAAATGGTTGAGAGATAGGAAGAGCTATGAGAATAGAAGGGATTGTTTGGGCTGTTCACATGCTCTCGGCACCAATGTTGCATACTCCTGGCTATACCTCGATTTGTCACCACGGATGCAGTGTACCTTGCACCTGCCATGATGATATGCTTGGCTGGATCTTGTCATCATGGAATTGGCCTCAGGAGCCCAAATAGTGAAACTTTGGGGCGGTCTCCGAGGTCTGTCAAAGCTACACATATGGGAGCTTCTCGATGAAATGGCTCCGGCGATCCGATGGCAGCCCGGCCGATGCGGGGCCGATGCGGGGCCGTCATGATCGGAGAAGTGGGATGTGGTTGTTTCAGTGGTCAGTGCTGCGTGTGGCTTAGACAGTGCAAAGCCTCTGGATTGGACACTGACAAGACTGGACACTGTCAGGCTTAATAGCAGAGCGGAACATCGCCGCGCTTACATAAAGAGAAGCATCGGTTCAAAGTCCCCAACACTGGATTGCCCAAACGGTTGCGACAAAAGACAGGTTCGGACACAGTCGATGACCGTGGGACAATGACCTCCATATGCATCTTGAAGCCGAAATTACATGGCCGTATTTCAGCATTCTATCTAGGCGCATTATCAGAAAGGCCAGCCCGACACAACTGTCCAGTGTCGCAACTTCGGGTGAGCCAATCAGCGGTGCGGAGATCGTGTGTACATTGCGCGAGAAATACGCTACCAACGCCTGTGTAGGTAGCCGAGTGTGCGCTACCTACAGCTGCGAGCGCTGTAATTACAGCGCACTTAGCGCTGAAGACCCAGCGGACGCTTAGCGCATTGCTGGGAAAATCCCAGCACCCCACACCCACGGATCTCCATCAATCAATCTGTCACATTCAAGCTCGTACAGCCATCCAAAACTTGTGTCCTTGCACTCTTTTGTACTTCTCGAAAGGCCTGGTCGACTGCTCAGCTCCTTAGCGGCCTTCTCTGACCTCTGCCCAGAAGTATCATCTGGATGGCCTTTCTTCCTTTGGTGGGGCCTGGACCGTGCGGCAGGGAAAGACCTTAGGCACCTACGGCACGTTCCTGTCTTAGGAGCACGGGCCGATCTGCTCTTTTTGTACCGCAGTACCTACACGGCAAGCTCTTCAAGTACACAAGAACCTGTACATGTACCCAATAGGCTGCACATGTGTTCAACCTCACCCTCGATACCAAGGTGCACCCTCAATACACTCAATGCCTGGATTGAATGCAGCTACGACGCGTCTGAAAGATTCGGCATGCGATTTGGCCCGAGATCCTGAATCCCAGGTACCATGTCCATCTCCTTGGCTGTCAGGACCTACCGGCCTGGTCTCAATTGGCTGAAGCGTACGATTGGGGTCCTTCATCTACGACCTCGCTGTCTCCCCAATCGCTGTGACGATACTTTAGGAGGAGCTTGTTCGGTCAATTTGGTCAATTGCGCAGCTCCTGTATTTGGAATGGCGATCTGACCGTCGCGCAGCTTCCTAGTTCCACAGAGGAATCCCGATTCTCCGAATGACCCAGCTTGCTACCGACGTCGACTTCCGCTCCACCCGACCACGTCCGCCTGCTCCGGGCTTGAATGCTCCATTCAAGCCGCTAAAGCTGCCAACGTCTTCCGATCCATTGCTTCCCGCATGTGAGAACGCGTCCAAGGCGCAAAGGCTACCTTCAGGCCTTGACGCCCGCGCAACCGTCGAGATCCACTCTACCCTCCCCCGAACCAAAGCAAGAACATACGTTTGTTGTGCCAATCACGCTTTGTGCAGGGCATGCCATCGTCGCCTTGCGGGGGATGGTTCAAAAATAGGTCCTCAGGTCCTCGAGGTCCCAAAAAGCCTGGGACGAAGCGTGCTCCGATATGTTGCTGTCAGGAACCGCCGGAGTGTGCTGAACGCCGTGCGATTCGAGCTCTTGTCGCGGTTCTCGCGGTTTGACTGCTTCAAACTGCATGGATGAATGCGGATGGACAGGATTGCTGACGGCCTCATGGGTGTGCGACGCGGATTTGGTCGTCTCGCCACTTCAGCAGTGTACATGCGCCCGACGTGGACTGCCGTGCGTATCGTGAGCCTTGACTCTCTGCTCTGTTATCGCACCTCTCTCAGCCCGCAACTACATTGGACAAGTCAGTTGATCATGTGCAGATCCCCCATACCGGTCCAGAATCTTGGCTCCCCTGTTCTACACAAATCTCAACCACGCTCTTTCTGGCCATGCTTCGGCAGAGTCTCGCTCGCCTCGTCTTCGAACTCGTGTCATCTCCTCTTCGGCTGGTTCAACGTGCACCATCGCCGCCTCCTTCTGCCATTCCATCCCGTGCTTCCAACCCAGGCGTCCTCAACGAAGCTCCTGGCTTCCTCCACGACACGCTGCGAACTTACTCCAGCCACAACTGCTGGCTATCCTCCACGCCGCCTTCGACCCACTCTGGGATCCAGTGAGGCCATCGGCGCAAGACAACAATCTTCTGCTTTGGTTCCCACGAATCCTGCAAGTGCCGGAATCGAGGAGAGCTAAGGTTGCTCGATCTGCGGGTCATCTGAACAGAGCTTCTGCGTTCCCATTTCCCCCGCAAATCCCCGATCCATCTTGTCGCAGTGTGCCTTCTGCGTCACTTTTCTCGGCCGGTGCTCGCGCAGCCCGGGTCCAAGGCATATGGGGCTCAAGTCGATCGCTCGCATCCCAAGCGCCGCTAGTAAGGCGGATCACCATGACCGCTCTTAAAGGAGTGTCACCGGGAACTGTCAGCATTCGCTCGTCTCGAACTCGATCCCTTGATCAAGTCAATCCTACGATATCTAAGCTTGACCTTTTCCGCTTGCTGCCAGTCACCCGGCAGCTTTTCCTCGTTCTTTCTCATTCGTACGGTGGTGACAAGCGTTACCTTGAATCACCTCTGTCGCAGGCTAGACACGAAACTCGCATTCTAGCCCCCGTTTCTTTTTTTTTTTCCTTGCAAGACAAGTGTCCCCATCCATTACGGTGAGATTCCCTTGTGTCATACCCACGGTCTCCCAAGGTTGGCTACTTATCCCTTGTATACAAGAGGATGTCAAGTCCACGTTACCTGCTGTGTAGCTGACCTGATCAACCAGCAGGTCGCCTTCATGGGAACATCCCCTGTTCGTCTATCGTGCTTCTCATCTTTGCCATGGTGTATGCAAACCTTGCCCCTAGTCTTTGCAAATCCCCACTGGCCTGAACGTGTTCTCGCGGACGAAGACGTTGAGCATGGCGCGTGCGATGGCGGCGCCGTCGCGGGTCGAGGTGCGGCCGAGCTTGTTGAGGATGGCGAGCGAGCGCGGCGTAGCGGCATAGAGGATGCGTGCCGCCTCGGGGACCTCAACCATGAATAAGGAGGCGCCTTCGGCGAGGTTGTCGCGGGCGCCTATGGAGATATTGATCACGTCGGTGAGGGCCACGGAGAATGCGTTGGCCGGGACGAGGGAGCCTATCTGGGCGAGAAGGGCCACGGCGCGGAGGAAGGAGGATTTGTCGCCCATACTGGGGCTTGGGGAGAGGTGGGCGAGCGGGCAGACGCTCGGCTCGTCGGCGAAGTTCAATGTGCTTACAGCCACCTTCTCGCATGAGGTATGATGATAGCCTTTCATTCGACTTGATCACTCTTGCACTCATCTCCTGGCTTTTTGAGGCCGGCGTAGCATGGGTTCGCAAACAATTTTCTGAAGCCACAGAGCTCTGTTACGATGCTCTCCGCCATCAGTTCTTAACAGTGGCCAACTCAGCACGTTGATATCTCATCTCTTCACCGGAAGCTCGCCCTCTGAGTCCCCGTGTCATCAAGTAGGCTTCGCTCTAAACACGATGATTGCGACAAAACCCACGCGCACGACGATGCTCCTCGTTGGCGACATGCAGGCGCTGCACTTCCTACGGAAGTGCTTCGAGAGAACATCCCCATTGCGTGCTCTCGATGTCGAGCACAGAGCAGGACCATGTTGACCAAGATTGTGGGGTTGGGCCACGGTGTCTGGAGTCGGCCGCGAGTTCAGTCATCCTCCTCTCGCCTAGGACTAGGCAGCTTATTACACAACGAGGTGAGGTCCTAGTGTGTGCTAGCACCTCTGTCGCAGACTGAAAGGGCATGGAAAATATCCAGGACTCAGTTGGATGCCCACACAGGCAGAATTTCTGCTCGTGTGGGATGTCCTGGCAGCGATCTGTTCCTGCGCTCATGTTCCCGCACAAGTTCCGCCCAAGTCATCATCAAGCGTCTACGAGATCAGACATCAAGGAGGAGACAATCATTTGACCGCGGCGCAGGCCGGCGCATCAACCCCAATCCCAGGAGCCACTCATGTCATTGGTTCGCCAGAGCAGAGTCTCCATCTTCTGCCAAATCAATAATGTACAATCGGCTGGCCAGACAGACAGCTCTCTGTCATCTCGCACAACGTCCGTAACGGTCGTGCGGACCTTGATACCCTGCCTTTGAACGGCGTCGTATGGCCCAGTCCGACGGAGTACATCAAGGTCCTGATAACGTGGATCAGAAAGTTGTGAACCAGGTTCGAGGACATGCCGAAGAAACTCCCAAGCTCCCACCCGTTTCACAGTTGCATATACATCAGTAAAGCTCCAGACCTTGAACAAGGAACAACAGACTGGGTACCTATTGCGCGATAGCGGATACTTGTCGGCGGCCGACATCGCAAAAAGGGTCTCGTGTGCGAAAGCCTCTGCCAGGGCGGTGAACAGCAAGCTCTGCAAGATGAGCGTCAAGATGTTGATGACGTATGCGTCAGCCGCATTGATCAGGCCCGTAGTAAATCTCATGGGTCGAAGCCCAACAGCCTGGAGGTTGTCAGAGAATCCTTCATAGACGCTATCGTGACGACGCCTCAACCGTCTTGCACGACGTCATCAACGGCTTGATTGCCATGAGGAGGGTGGTGTTCGGATCCAGCCGGCAGTAAGGAGGAAGTGGATGTTGCCAGTCGAGATTGTGAACAAGGAGATGGCGCTGGGTTGTCACTCAGCGGCAGTGGTGAATCTCAGCATGAAGACAAGTTGATCGGTCTCACAGCGCACCAAGTTCAAGGTTCTGAACGCCAACAAGAGTCCGCGCATGTTGAAACAGGTAGAAGGCATCACAAGGATGGGAAGCAACTTGCTGTTCTTCCAAGACACGTTGAAGAACTTCTCAGTCTGCGAGGGGACCATGGGGGCCAGCCATCTTGGCGGAGACTGGTCGCGTGCCGGGAAGCATTTGCCTGCAGCCAACAGTGCTTCGAGCAGCAGTAGCAATTAAAGCTTACGCGGTCACCCCGCGGTCCAGAGCCGCTCAGTAGCAGGTAACGATGTTGATGCCAAACAGGATGCAGAAGCTTCCTGCAAAAACGCGGAAATCTCGTGTGGGATGTCCGCGAAATATGCTGGCAAAGACAAACAGCAAGTTCTTGCTATTTGCAACGTAGACAACCTGCTAACTGAAGAAGACCCATTAGCTTATCGATAATGATGCCTTAACCATATGCAATGATATTCTAGTGAAGATGCAGGGGCGAGCGCTCACACAAACTGAGTATACAAGACGGAAGTCGTCAGGCTGGCTCTCGGAGCCCTAAATTCAGTCTAGAGACTTTGCGGGGGAAACAATCTTACCTTTCACAAAGACGAATACAACGGTGAAGACTAAGTCCTAAAGGGAATGCCCCCTGCTCCTTAGCTGATGCTTCTCGACACGCTGTTATTAGGACGTGCTTACTAGAACTATAGAATGTCTAATAACGTAGGCTATTACTGAGAAAGTTTGAAAAGAGAGCAGGAAATCTTATTATTAATTCTAATATTAGTCTATTCTCTTAATAATATTAACTTTTAGTATAGCTTATTATTAATAGACTATTTTATCTCTAAGATACCTTTAGGTATTAATAATTATAGCTTTTAGTTAAAAGTTCTTCTTAATAAAAAAGAATATAGAAGTATAAATCTCTTAATAAGAAAATATAATTTATAAGAAGTAAAGCTTTAAAATTTTAAATAACTTAGATTTCTTAATTTGGTTTCCTAAATATATTAATATATTTACTTGAAGCTATCTTAATATATAAATATCTACTTGTTATATAATTACACTTTCTTTTGTAATTTAATAAAATAACTAATTATAAAATAAACTATAGAAAAAGCTTTTGAAGAGAATAAGATTTAAAATAACTCTTAGTAAGAATAAAAGCTTACTAAAAATAAGAAAGATCTCTTTTAAATATTTAAATTATAGAGAAATTATACTATAAGCTATATTATAATATAAATATACTCTCTGAATATTGTGATACTAATATTATAGTTAAACTAAAGATATAAATATTTTATAAGATTATCTAATATATTTTTAATAGAAGAATAAAAATAATAAAGCTTTTATAAAGTATATCTATAAAGCTATAAAGTTTGTTTTAAAGTTAGTATAACTTTATAAAAAAGCTAGAAGATATATTGAAATAATATTTATAGTATTAGAAGAATGTATTTTTATAAGATCTATAATTCTAAACCTAAGCTTTATAATATATATATTTAACTATATAAAATAGTTTACAATTTTATATAGTATTTTAGTAAAAGGCTTTCTATAAACTAAAATATTTAAAATTATTATTAAAGTATATAATATAAGTAAAATCTTAACAAAAGGAGTAAATAGTATAATAAAACTATAATTATTTAATATAGCTTTATATCTTAAACTTATAAATAACTTAATATCTTTATAAAAACTATACTAGAAAAGTATATAATAAGATATAAGTTTAAGTAATAACTATTTATAAAACTCTAACTATATATTTTTATACTTATTAAAGAATATTAATAACTAATATACTCTTAATTATAGCCTCTAGCTATTCACTATAATTTTTACTTACTTAGAGCGATAGACCTCCTAACTCTACGTTTCTTAATAATATATATAGTTTTTAATTATATAACTCTCTCCTAACCTTAGCTATACTTATATATATATATATAACTTTACTATCTTTAACTTCACTTTAGTAATAATATAGTTTATAATTACTTAATTACTTTATTACTAACTACTAAACTATTAATTTATCGTCTTTTTTATATATTGCTTATACTACTAATACTATTTCTATTACTACTTTACTATTTACTATTTTTCTTATTTAATTAAACTAGCTAATACCTTTAGAGCTATACTATTATTAATAACACTCTCTCTATATAATAGTTAGTATAAGGTGTACTTATTAATCCTTATTAAACTTAAATTTAAGCTACTTTTACTTAAATATTATAGAGAGTTTATATAAAAAAAGGCTACTTTTTAAAATAACTAGAAATATATATACTTCTTATATAGAAGTATTTAAAGCTATTATTTATTACTTTAATTATAGTATAGAGAAAGTCCTCGCTAAAAGTATTTATAAAAGCTCTAGTTATAGCTATTTTAATAATATATTACTAATTAGTAAAAAAGTACTTATTAATTTTAAAGGTTTTACTTATTATATAGATATTATTCTATATAGTAATACTTTTAGCTATTTTTTTATAGAAAAGTATACTTTATAAGGTATTAATATTTTTATATATCTCTTATAGTATAGATATTATAAAGTTTTAAGATTTATTATAAGTTATAAGAATAAGTTATTAATATAGGTTTAAAGAAGAGGAAGAGGAAGAGGGATAAGGATTAAGCCTTATATTAGAGTTTTTATACTTCTAGCTATAAAAACCTCTTATAATAACCTCTTTAGTTGATTTAATAGTATTTATAGCACCTTACTAGAAGGTTTAGTAAAGCTATTACTATAGAAGCTTTAGTAACCTTTTTTAGCCTTAATATAACTAGCCTTATTATATATAGCGCTATTAGCCTTATACTATATAGCTAGTGCTTCTACTATTCTACTAATCTATTTAGCTAAAGTATAAATTTAACTTTACATAGTGATATTTAGAAAGTTTACTTACTAATAGGAATATATAAGGTTTCTATACTATTTTCCTTAATTAGTAGAAGGTATAGGTTAAAGTATTTATATAGTGTTTCTAGAATTATATATATATATATATAGGGTAAATTTTACTATAGTCTTTTTATAAGGGGGCTATATTATAACTATAAACTTAATACTCTTAATTATAAACCTCTAAATAAAGTAGCTTCTACTATAGTTATATCTCTACTAACTTTTATATAAAATAAAGCTTTAGAACTAAAAAAAAGATATAACTATATAACTTTAATATATTATAGGTTTATTAGAAAATTAATAAAGCGTTAGTATTAGAAGTTTAAGTATTTAATATTAGAAGCTTTTTAGTACTTATCTAATTTTATAAGAGAGGGTTAAATATTAAATAAATAATTAAAAGTTTTAATTACTAACTATAATATATATAAATAAGAGAAGTTATATTATTAAGTATAGTATATACTAAAAAAGGTTATTATATAGGCTTCTTTAAGTAAAAGAACTACTCTTAATTTTAGTAAATATAAAGAAAAATATAAAAGTTATACTTTAAGTATAATTATTATTAATAAAACTTTAAGTTTATAGTTATAATATAGCCCCCTTATAAAAAGACTATAGTAAAATTCACTCTATATATAGGTATAATTCTAGAAACACTATATAAGTATTTTAACTTATACTCTCTACTAATTAAGGAAAGTAGTATAAAAACCCTATATATTCCTATTAGTAAGTAAACCCTCTAAATACTACTATATAAAGTTAAACGCAAGCTCTAGCTAAATAGACTAGTAGAATAGTAATAGCGCTAGCTATGTAGTATAAAGCTAGTAGCACTTTATATAGTAAACTTAATTATATTAAGGCTAAAGGGGTTATTAAGGCTCTTATAGCTTAGTAATAGCTTTACTAAACCTTCTAATAAAGTACTATAAATACTACTAAATAGAGATAACTCCTTAACTAAAGAGGTTATTATAAGAGGTTCTTATAGCTAGAAGTATAAAAAGCTCTACTACTATATAAAGCTTTATATTTATCCCTCTTCCTCTTCTTTATTAATCTATAAAAAACCTTTATAATATTAGTATTTAACTTTATATATAGATACTTTAAGCTTAGTATATCTATTAATATAAATAATATATAAAAGCTTACTATAGAGTTTAATATTAATCTAAAAAAAAACCTCTCTTTCTTTATATAACTTAATATATATAAAGAGTATATAATTAAAATAACGCTTAGGAGAGCTCTTATTAATACCTATATAGGGTACCTTAAGACGTATAACTTAATTAATAGTAAATATATAAACTTAGCTATAGATGTAGATAAAGTATTTATATACTTTATAGAGTAACTTTTCTTCAAATAAGCCCTTTTTCATACTAAAATAGAGGTAGCTCTCTAAGGATTAATAAGTACTCTTTATATTAAATAGAGAGAGTATTACTAATAATAATATAGCTACTATAAAAGTATTAACTAGTTTAATTAAATAAGAAGATAATAATAGTAATAACTTAATAATAGATAATAAAATAGTAATAAGGATAGTGTTTATAATATAAGTAATATATAAAAGAGAGAATAAGTTAATAGTTTAGTAGTTAATAATTAAGTAATTAAGTAATTATAAACTATATTGTTACAAAAGTGAAGTTAAAGATATTGAAGTTATATATATATATATATATATATATATATATATAAGTGTAGATAAGGTTAAGAGAGGATTATATAACTAAAGGCTATATATATTATTAGGAAGTATAGAGTTAGGAGGTCTGTTGCTTTAAGTAGGTAAAGATTATAGTGAACAGCTAGAGGCTGTTAATAAAACTTTAAAATTAACTTACAACTTTTATTTAAGGAATAAAAAATAGATTTACTTCTTAATACTCTAAATGAGTTTCTAAACTACTTCTAAACTATATTTAATATCTAAATTAAGAAAACTAAAATAGATAATAAAATATTAAAATATAAATAGATTAGAGAAGAAGTATATATAAGAAGTATTAAAATTAAACTATCCTCTCCATATATAAATAGGAAATAAAGAAGTAAAAAGAAAGATTATAACTATTATATAATATATAAGAGTAATAGTAATAAATATAAAGTTACTAAATATATTTTAGCTAGAAATTAGTAAAATAAAATTAGTAAAATAGCTATATATATATATATATATATATATATAAATAGTAAGTTAAAAATAGAAACCCCTATATAAGCTTTTTAATAGCTACTTCTAATTATAAAAAAATCTTTAGTATTACTAAACCTCTTATACTTTTTAAGTATATAAATATTATATATATATAATAATTAGAGATATTTAACTTAGAAGAAATAAATATTAAAGACTTACGCTAAGAGTATTTATTAGCTTTCTTTTAAGCTATGTATTAAGTAATTTTTTCTATACATAAAATTTATTAAAAAGTGAAGTATTTACTATATAAGATATAATATTTAACATAAAGAAGTTTTATAATTAGAATTTAATATATATAATAGAGAAGTTCTATTATATAAACTTTAAAGTAATTTAAAAATATATTACTCAGCTTATTAAAGTATCTTATAATACTTTTATAGAATAAAAAACTAATAAAGAAGTAAATAAGATCTTTAATTATATTAAAATTATTATGAAAAAAGAGATTAATTAAATATAGCTAGAGAAAATAGTATTATATATAAATATATAGTTTAAGCTTTACTTAATTTCACCTCTCTCTTTAAAACTAGTAAACTTATTCATAATATATAATAAAGCTTTTTAAAGAGTTTCTAAAATAAAGGGGTAAGAAATAAGATTATTAATAATAAATGTAGCCTTTAAAACTTTATTTAAAGCTACTTTTTTAATAAGTAGTAATTTATATAAGAATACTTATACTTTCTAGAGACTAAATAGTCTAAGTAGCTTATATATATATATAGCTTACCTAGCTTTATATAGCTATAAAAGTAGATTAATCTATAAATATAATAAAAAGCTATAAAGTAAAAGAGTAAAGATTAGAAGTTTAGAAGTTTTTAGAAAAGGTTTAAAGAAATATAAAATACTTTTTAAAAGCTCTCTTTTATTAAGAGTAGTTTAATCTATATATTAGCAGTCTAGTTAACCTATATAAGTAGGTATTATAGTTCACTCTATACTTTTTCTTTATAGTACTAAAACCTAATAGCAGCACTTTAACCTATGCCTAATCTTAATAAAGCAAATAAATAAATCTTAGTATAACTAGTTATTAGCGCTCAGCTTAACTTATCCTTAGTAGACTAAGTAGTTATATAACCTAAAGGTTATTAGCAGAGGGTGAGGGGACTAGTCTAGCTTTTGCAGTTAATATTAGTTAAATTTCTTAATATAAGGCTAGCAGCCTATAGTTTAATCTATATATTTATACTTTATAAGTATTTATTAATAAGAGTTACCTACCTTCTTAATATTATATTACTAACTTTTAAGTGAAAAAGAATAACTAAACTATAAAAAGAAATATAATCTTTTAAAACTTAACTACTGCTTTCTAGTAAAAGGTTTTCTATAAGTAGAAAAATCTTACTTATAAAGTTGTAAAAAGTTTAAACTATAAGAAGCAATAATAAGAAATACTTCTAAAAATTAATCAATTATGAGATATTACTAAATATATACTTATAAGCTTAGTAACTATAATAAACTTATAAAGCTGTAAATTTATTTAATAATTTAAAGAGATCAATAAGTAAAAAGAATTTAAGATACTTATATTATAATATTTATAAGTATATTATTTTAAACTATAATAATAATAATAACCTATTTTAACCTAAAACCTTTTTATTATAATATAATAAATATATTTATATATATTAAATTTAATAAAATAATATATATAAAGTTCCTATTTAGCTATAAAAAGCCTAAGAAGGTATTTAAACTTAAAAAAGCTATATATAAACTCTATTAATCTTCTTTTTTATAGTAGTATTATCTTAAAAAAGACTAAAAAGTTAAACTTATTATAAATATTTAAAGAGGATTACTACTAGAAAAAAAGTTAAGTATACTTCTTCCCTTATATAGATAACTATATATTTAGTTACTTAAAGACTTCTTAAAAAGAAACTAAAGAAGTAATTGAAGAATTTTAAAAGAGATACTACTTTAAAAATGATAAAAGTTTATAATAACTTCTTAATATTAAGGTTTTCTATAATAAAAAAAATAAGAAAACTTAAGTTTATATAAGCTATCTATATAGAAAAAGTGGAAAAACTTCTTCTATTAAAATACTCTCTAAGAATATAAAATAGAACCTCTATAAGATATATTAAGCTACTCTTATATAAAGAAAAAGCTTTATATAGTAAAATTAATCCCTAGTAGAGGAAAATAAGGATTATTCTATATATAGTAGTAATTATAAGATTAACTTTTATATTTATAATAAGTTATTCAGCTTATTTTAATTTTAACTTTAGATTAAAAAAGCTTTTAGAGAAATATAAGAAAGCTTCTTAAAAGTATTATTATATAGAAATAAGTAAATAAATAAGTATAATAACCTTAACTATAGAAGTAAAGCTCTTTTTACTTTTATTTATAGTTTGAAAAGTAATATTTATAAGCTATTTTATAATATCTCTCTAAATTTAATTCTATAGAGAAATAAACTACGAAATATCTCTTTAATTTATTAAAAGTATTCTTATAATAATATGAATCTAAAATAATAACTATTTAAGAACTTCTAATTAAAGCTAGAAATAGTTAGTTAGAAAGAAACTTTTAAAAAGAACTATACTTTTAAACTTAAAAGAGATAAAAAGAGCTAGAGAAAAGAAATAGAGAAAGAAAATATTTAGAATAACTTAATATAATAAATATAAAGAGTTATAAAAATAAGAGGTAAAAAGTATAAAAACACTTCTATTTAAAGTATAGAATTTATTAAAGAGACTAAATATCTATAAACTTAAAGCTTAAAAGTAAAACTATTTTAAATTAAAACTTTTAAGATATTGAAAAATTAAAAAATAAGAATATCTAAATACTTTTAGAAATAAGAATAAAAAGAATAGCTTTATAAGAAGTAGCTAAAAAGATAGCTAATTTAAAAAAGTATTAAGCTAGTTATAAAACTTTTCAAAGTTAATATAGCTAAACTTAAAAGTATAAAAAGAAATTATAATTAGAGTTATAATAAGTAGCTATAATAGTACTTTTAACTAAAACTATAATAATAAGAAATAATTAAAAGTATTTAGGAGCACTTAATAAAGCTATAGGGATAACTATATAATTATACTAATTATCTTTAAGGGGTATACTAAATTATAAGAGTTAAATTAGCGTTTCTTAGCTATTAAGAGTAAACTAAATAAATAGATAATCTACCTAGTAAGAAATAGAAGCCTTATAAAAACTATATAGAGAGTTTTACTTATCTTTAAGAATATATATATAATATATATCTAAGTTAATTTATTAGTATGATAGTTAGCAATCTAATAGTAAGGTCTACTAATAAAAGCTAAAAATTAATATACTATAGTAGTATATTAAGTTATACTCTTAATTATAAGTTATAAGCTATAGTAAATTAAGTCTTTAGAAGCTAAAATAAGTAATCTTAAACTTAATAAGTAGTTTATAATTAAAGTAAGTTAAAAATATTTTTAGAAATAAGTATTTAGATATTAATAAGCAGGGTTAGGATTTAGTTAAGTTAAGTTAAGTTAACAGGCTAACTAGGATTAGGCTAGTTAAGTCACCCTATTAACTAAGACTAAGCTAGTTAAGTTAAGCTAGCTAATTTAGTTAACTTAACTTAACTAGACTAGTTAACTAGCTAGTCTAACTAACTAGTCTAATAAAAGACTAAATAACTAATATATATATTTATAGCTAGTATATATATAAAAACTATTAGTATTTACTTATTATATAATTATTAATAATAAATAAATATAACATAACTTTTATTTATTATAATTAACTAATATATTAATTAATATAGTATTTTATTTAATTATTAACTAGTCTTAACTAGTTACCTAGCTAGTTAACTAAGATTAGGCTATTTAAGTTACCTTATTAACTAAGACTAGGCTAGTTAAGTTAAGTTAGCTGAATTAGGTAACTTAAGTCTGACTTAACTAGTTGACTAACTAGTCTAACTAAATACTAAGTGACTAGTTTCCCAACCCTATTAATAAGTTTATTACTAAAGAGCTATAAGAGTTTAACTTTAAACTAAGCTTAAGTTATATTATCTATAAGTTTTAAATAGTATCTTTTATTATACTCTTAGTAATCATTTAGGTAATTATAATTAATTAGTAGGATTAATTAATTACTAAAAACATTTTATATATTTTATTAGTTACTTATTTTACTATTATATAACTTATAGTATAGTTTTTTTTTAATCTAAGTAAGTCCTTATTATTTTTATAATTTAGTAATATAAATATCTTATTTTAGCTACTTAATATTTAAATAAGTTACTTAGCAATTATCCTTATTTATAAGTTATAATACTAGGTCCCCTCTTTAAAGGTTTTATTCTGAAGACTTAATATAAGTAAGTTATTAGTTTTAAGTTAGAGATCTATTAATTATATTTCTTGATTTACTTATTAAGTTTGTAGTTACGACGTAGCCCCCCTATAAAAAAACTATAGCAAAATTCACCCTATACGCAGGTATAATTCTGGAAACACTATATAGGTACCTTAACCTATACCCTCTACTAATTAAGGAAAACAGTATAGAAACCCTATACGTTCCTACTAGTAAGTAAACCCTCGTACAAAGTTAAACGCGCGCCCTAGCTAAATAGACTAGCGGAACAGTAACGGCGCCGGCCGCGTAGCGCGGGGCTAGCGGCGCCGCACGTAGCGGGGCCGATCACATCGGGGCCGAAAGGGTCACTGAGGCTCTCATGGCCTAGTAACGCTGCTATAAGAGAGATGACTCCTCAACCTCTTGATTTACTTATAATATTTATACTATATATTAAGTTATATTTAAGAAGCAAAGTTAAATATTACTTCTACTCTTTATTATTATAAATATTTACTATATATTATTAAGTTTACTTTTATTATTAATATATTTTATTTTTATTATTATTTTTTAAAGAAGTATTATAAACTTCTCTTTAGTAATAAAGCTTATAGTAAGTATACCTACTTAAAGTAGTCTTATAATATAATACTAGACATTATTTATACTTATAAGTTCTCTAGTTTTCTTATAGTTAGTATAACTTATTAAGCTTATTATAGGGAACTATCTACTTAATAAGGCTACTTATCTAGAGGAAATTAACGTAATTAAAGAGGAGGTTTTGAAAAGGCTACTACGTTATATACTATATAAAATGAATCAGATAAGTTCATAGTATAGTTAGATTATTTATATAAGTAGAAAAAGATAATATTCTATAAAAAAGTTAAGAGGTTATAGAAGAGGAATTAATACTATTTTCTATATTAGAGATTTAGTTAAAAGAAGGTTCAGTATACTAAACCTTAAAGTAATTATAAACTAAAATCTAGCTATTCTAAACTTTATTCAAAAGGGGGGTTATAGTCTTCTATAGGTATTCTTAATTAAATAAATAAGCTTTCTTATTATAGTTTATCTATTTTAATAAGTAGTTTAATAAAGTAGTATTAATATTAAATTACAAGTACTTATAAACTAAGTATATAGCTAATTTAATATATTAAGGTACTAAGTATTAATATTTTTATATGCATTCTTAATACTAGTTTTAATATCCTTTAATCTCCTTTTTAGCGTTTTTTCAGGTATAATTATAGTTCTTATCTATTATCTACATAATTATAACCTAATTATTAAACTAAAAGGTAGAAACTTTCTCTTAGTATATTAATATATTAATAATATAATTAACTTGATACTCTAGTTTATTATCTTTTATTATAATAATATTAATTATTTTTAATCTTTATAATATAAGTTTAAAAAGTAAAATATAGAGTATAAAGTAATACTTTATAGTTTCTAAGAGTTTAAGCCTATAGTTAACTAATAAGATTATTAATAAAACTTTAAAATTCTAAATTTTTTATAATTAATTCTATTATCTAGTTACTTTATCTTATTATTTTACTATATAAGATAAGTATTATTTCTCTCTTTTAAGGTTAGTTCTTTAGTCCTTTATTTATAAGTAAACTTAGTTATTTATTATTATATAAGTTTAAGTCCTTTATATATATTTACTTAGATATCTCTAATATATTATATAAAAGCAATAGCTTTTGTTATAATTAAATTTAGTTAAAGTTCTCTATAAATAGGATGTTTAAGTTTATAATTAAAGTAGAAAGAGGATTCTTTAATACTTTCTCTAATTATATAATTAGGAGTTAGCTAAGTAATTAGTAATAATATAACTTAATTACCTTACATAATAATAAGCTTATAAGGTTAAGGCGTAATAAGTACTAAAGTAGGTAATATAATTCCCTCTATACTTTTTTTCCCTTATACTTTAAACCTAATAATAGTACTTTAACTTATATTTAATCTTAATAAAGTAAATAAATAAATCTTAATATAACTAGTTATTAACGCTTAGCTTAACTTATCCTTAGCAGAAGAGGTAAGTAAGTAAGTAGGTAGTATAGTAGTAAAATATATTAGTAAGAGTGTTATTTATAATACTATTATTTATAAGAGCGTTATTTATAACGTTATAAAGGTATTATCTATAATATAGCTAGAACTTAGTAATAGCTTAAACTTATATTTAAAGGTATAAACTTAATAATATAACTTTTTATATAGCTAAAAGGGTTCTTATAGCTATAATATAAGAACTTAGCTATTTCAATAAAGCTTTAAGCTTATTCTTTATATCCTCTTATATATATAATAGCTATAATATCTTTCCTCTTTATTATAACTATATATAAGCTAAGTAAGGCTATATTAAATAATTTAATCTATAAAATTAAAGTTAATAAAATTAAAAGTTCTAAGTATAGTAAATTTCTTTATATTAATAAAAAGACTTTATTTAATTTTACTTAGAAATAGTTACTTAAAATAGGTAATAAATATAAGATATTAAAGTTTTATAGCTTTAAAGTTAATTTAGAGATAGTTAAAGTTACTAATAATAATTCTAATACTTATAGCTACTTTATAGACTTTTTTAAGATAGCTAAAGTAGCTTAAGGGGTTAATAAGTTAAGAAGAGTAGATATATATATATTAAGAGTATAGCTAATAGTAGTAGAGCTCTTTTTATATTAAGACTAAATAGTATAGTAGAAGATGTTATCTAAATAGTATAATAATATATAGGCCTTAAGGCTTTTATGCTTAGTAGAAATTATAGTGTAGACGTCTAAATAGTAGAAGAGAGGAGATATAAGTAACTAAAGGAAGATAGTTAAGGCTTATTATAATGTTTAAAGTCTTATAGAGGAGCGTAGAAGTAAAGATAATATCTAAGTAGTTATATAACCTTAAGGTTATTTATAGAAGGCGAGGGGACTAGTCTAGCGTTTATATTTAATACTATTTAAATTTCATCATATAAGGCTAGTAACCCTTACTATAAGTTATATACCTAGGTATATAATACGCTTTAAGGTAGGTATAGCGCTAGCGCTAAAACACTTAGTTATAGTTAAAATAAGTATAGAAATAAGTTTTAAAGATTTAGTAAATTTATTCTATTTATTCAACTATCTATAGATAGAAAGTTATAGATATTAATTATTTAATACTTAGTTCAAATATAGTAGATTTCTCATATTTTAAAGTAAAGACTTTATTTCTACTTAATATAATTTCTTTAAGTATTTTATCATAAGTTATAATATACTTACAGAATATACTTATATATTTTTAGTCTTATTTATTTCTTTAAATAAAATAAAGTTAATATATTTTATAAGTTAGTTTATAATAAGAAGAATATTCTTAAGATATATTCCTATAAGAGCTTTTTAAGATTTTAGTAGTTTAATAATAAAGTTAAGAAATATAAATTCTTAATAGTTTATAATACTAATAAGGATTATAATATATTATAACGTTAATATTAAGTGAGTTTTATCTTAAAAAAACCTTATATTTTTTAATTATTTTTACTATATATTCCTAATAACTTTTTCTCTATATTATTATTATAGTTATTTCTAAGTTTTTATAATTCTTTAATATTATATATAAAGTAAATATAAAACTTTATAATTACTTTATTATTTAGTTTATAGAGTGAATTAATACTAACTTATTTAGTGCTAATTGAAAGTTTAGTTATTAGTATTAAGTTTTTATAGTTATTTCTTTTAAATATTATTTAAGTTTCTTTAAATATTAAGTTATTATAGTCTAATTATTAGCTGAAAGTACTAGCTTTATTATTAATTAATTCTCCTTAGTAGATAATATAGAAGTTTAATACTAAGAGAAATTCTAATTATTAGATTTATTATTTATTTAATACTTTTAAAGTTATAAGGTATAAGAGATTCTTATAATTAATATATATAAATATTTCATAGAGTATTCTTAAGAGTTTAAGTCTCTATTCTTTAGAAGCTTTAAGAGTTACTATAAATTCTATATTATAAATTAAGTAATTAAGTTTAAATTGATAGAACTTATAAGAAAAGAAAGTATATAAAGATAAACATTCTTTTAAATATTATTGAAATAGTTATACTTTAATTATATAGTTAGAAATATTTTACTCTATTTTAAACTATTTAGTTAGATCTAAGATAATTTAGATACGTAAACTAATAATAAAGTTTTTAATTTTTTGAAATATTATATCTTATACTTTATTTTATATAAAAGGTATATTTTTATACTCTAAGTTAGTAAAAGCTATATTAATCTTATTATAGCTTTTCATAAATTTAGAGTTAAAGTAAATAAAACCTTGAAATCTTTAGATTTCTTTAACGTTATTAAGTATTACTTAATCTTTAATAGCTTTAACTTTATTTTCTAATATATAAACTTTTCTAAAAGTAATAATAAATCTAAATATAATATTCTACTTCTTATATATAGAATTTATTTTTATCAAATTCAACTATTATTTTAGCCTTTTAGAAAACTTATTAAATATAGTATATGTTTTTATTATTATTTTAATATTAATAAGAAGAATAAAGATATCATATTAATAAACTACTATATAGATACTAATATATTTATATAAGACTTAGTAACTTATATTCTAAAACATTACTAAAATATTAATAAGACTAAAAAGTATAAAATAAAGTATTTAAAATATCTTTTTTATATTTTGAAAATAGTTTTCTATTCTTCTCTTTACTTTATTTCAATTAAATTACTAGTTCTTTTAAAGTTGACAGCTATAACTTTTATTTTTTGTTTTTATATATATATAATAATTAGTATATAATTATAATTCCTTATTCTTTTAGATATAAATAAAACTAAATCTCTTATTCGTAATACTAAAGATTTAATATATACCTTCTTAAAGTTTTCTTTAAAGTATATATTTAAAACTTCTATTTCTATTTAACTTAGTCTATATATTTTATCAAATTATAGTTTTTATCTTTCTTTAAAGAGGAGATTTATAATTAAAGTTAGTAAATAGTTATAATATAGCTTTTTTTACTTTAAAGTAACAAAAGTATTATCTTATTAGCCTCTAGCTGTTTATTATGATTTTTACCTGCTTAGAGCGACAGACCTCTTAACTCTACGCCTCCTGATAATATATATAGCCTTTGGTTATATGATCGTAACACTAGATAACTTCACTATCTTTAACTTCACTTTAGTAATAATATAGTTTGTAATTACTTAATTACTTAATTACTAACTACTGAACTGTTAACTTATCCTCTCTCTTATATATCACTTATACTACTAACACTATCCTTATTACTGCTTTGCTATCTGCTATTCTTCTTATTTGATTAGGCTAGCTGACGCTTTTATAGCTATGCTGTTATTAGCAACGCTCTCTCTGTGTAATAGTTAGCGTAAGGGGCACTCACTAATATTTAAGCCTTATTAAGTTTAGGCTTAGGCTACCTCTACCTTAGTATTATGGAGGGCTTACGCGAAGAAGGGCCACTCCTTAGGATAGCTAGAAATATATATAGCCTCTATATAGAGGCGTCTAAAGCTATTATTTATCGCTTTAATTATAGTATAGAGAGGGTCCCCTTTAGGGGTATTTATAAGGGCTCTAGTTATAGCTACTTTAATAATATACTACTAATTAGTAATAAAGTACTTACTAAATTTAAAAGTTTTATTTATTATATAGATATTATTCTATATAGTAATATCTTTAGCTGTTCCTTTATAGAAAGGTATACTTTATAGGGGATTAGCGTTCTTATATATCTCTTATAGTGTAGATATAGTAAAGGATTTATTATAGGTTATAATAATAGGTTATTAATATAGGTTTAAGGATAAGGAAGAGGAAGAGGAAGAGGGATAGGTATAAAGCCCTATATAGTTTTTATACTTCTAGCTGTAAGAACCTCTTCTAATAACCTTTTTAGTTAAGGAGTTATCTCTTATATAGTAGTGTTATAACCTCTTTAGTTAAGGAGTTATCTCTCTTATAGTAGTATTTATAGCACCTTACTAGAAGGTTTAGTGAAGCTGTTATTAGCTAGGCTATAAGAGCCTTAGTAACCCCTTCAGCCCTAATATAATTAGCCCTACTACGTGTAGTACTACTAGCTTTACGCTACGTAGCTAGCGCTATTACTATTCCGCTAATCTATTCAGCTAAGGTATATGTTTGATTTTATAACGTTTAGAGGGTTTACCTACTAGTAGGAACGTATAGGGTTTCTATACTATTTTCCTTAATTAGTAGAGGGTATAGGTTAAGGTGCCTATATAGTGTTTCTAGAATTATGCTTACGTATAGGGTGAATTTTACTATAGTCTTTTTGCAGGGGGGCTGCGTTATAACTATAAACTTAAGATATAAAAAATAAACTTAAAGCTTTATTTAAAGTAATAGTTAAGTGTTTATATTATAACTATAAGAACCTTTTAGTTATAATAGTAAATAGTTATATTATTAAGTTTATAGCTTTAAGTATAGGTTTAAGCTATTATTAAGCTTCTACTATATTAAAGATAACGCTTTTATAAATAATAGCGTTATAAATAACGCTCTTATTAGTTTATTTTACTACTTTACTACTTACTTACTTACTTACTTACCTTCTTCTATTAGGGATAAGTTAAGCTAAGTGTTAATAACTAGTTATACTAAGATTTATTTATTTACCTTATTAAGATTAAGTATACGTTAAAGTGCTATTATTAGCTTTTAGTATTATGAAAAAAACTATAGAGTGAACCATAGTACTAATTTATATAGATTAATTAGACTGCTTATATTATATATAGTGGTCTATTATAATAGGTTATTATAATATAGTTGTTTTTATTCTCCCTTTTAAACTATTATATATATATAAATTATATAAGAGTTAACACTATTTGATTATTACTTTCTATTAGTTTTATAATAAGAGAAATTAGTCTTTAAGTAAAATATTATTTAATTTAACCTTAAACTTAAAGTTATATTAAAAGAATACTTATATTAATCTTTATAATAAATATATATATATATATATATTATTTAATTAATTTAATTTATAATATTATACTTATTATTATAGGGGGTATTATTATAATAAAGTATTTAGGCCTCTAGCTGTTTACTATGATTTTTACCTGCTTAGAGCGATAGACCTCCTAACTTTACGCCTCTTAATAATATATATAGCCTTTAGTTATATAATTATAACTCTCCTAACCTTAGCTACACTTATATATATATATAAATTCACTATCTTTAACTTCACTTTAGTAATAATATAGTTTATAATTACTTAATTACTATAGACTACTAAACTATTAATTTACCCTCTCTCTTATATATTACTTATATTACTATTTAATATTATCCCTACTACTACTTCACTATTTATTATACTTCTTATTTAATTAGGCTAGTTAACGCCTTTAGTATACTTTATATAATCTATAAATAAAGTAGTATGCTAACCTAATAAGCCTAGTAGTAGCTATACTATTATTAGTAACGCTCTCTTTATTTAGTATAAAATATACTTACTAATATTACCTTATTAAGCTTATACTAAGGTTTAAGCTATATTTACTTTAGTATTATAGAGGGTTTATATAAAGAAAGGCTACTCTTTAGGATAGCTAGAGATATATATAGCCTCTATATTAAAACTATTAAGTTTTCTTATTACTATAATTACTTAATAAATAAGGTCTTCTAAAGAGATATTACTAAGAGCTCTATTTAATATAATTTTAATAAAGTACTTCTAATTAGAGATAGAGTATATACTAAATTAAAGGGTTTTATTTAATAAATAGATATTATTTTATATAGTTATATTTTTAGCTATATTCTTAAAGAAAGGTATACTTTATATAGGGTTAGTATTTTTATATTCTTTATATAGTATAGATATTATAATTTCTATACTATTTTCCTTAATTAGTAGAGGGTATAGGTTAAAGTACCTATATAGTGTTTTTAGAATTATGCCTGTATATAGGGTGAATTTTGCTATAGTCTTTTTATAGGGGGTCTGCGTTTTAACTATAAACTTAATAGGGTTTTATAATTAATAGAACTATTAGGGGTTCTATTATATAAGTAAACTATAGTATAAATATTATTTCTTTAGAATTCTAAAAGTAAATGACTATTATATAATAAAACCCTAACTTTATTAAGTAAAGTCTTATTTATTCTTTTACTAGTACTATTTTGTTCTAATATATAAAGATTAGATATGTAATATATTATAGTAGAACTAGCTAATTTAACTATAAACCTATTATTAATATACTTAGTATTATTATTACTACTTGAAATAGGTATTTTTTATTATTAAGGTTATTTACTTTAGCTATTAACTTAAATAACTTAAAAGCTTTAAAAGCTTTATTTTTAGTAACTAAAAATTTAATTTCTAAAACCTTAGTATAATTATCTAGAAAAAATATAAAATATCTTTAATTATTACAAGTTTTAGGTTTTATAAGGGTATATAAGTTACTATAGATTTTTCCTAAGTATTTTATAGCTTTATTATTATTAGATATTTTATTTATTTTATTAGTTAAGTTAGATTTAATATAAATTTTATATTTAGTGAAATTATTAGATTTATAAAGTAGATTTAGACCTATAGTATTATTATTTAGTTTATTTAAGTAATTAATATTTATATACCTAAGCTTATTATATATAAGTATTTTATTAGTTAATATATTTAATATACTTATATTAGCATTCGTATTAGTATTTGTTAATACTTTAATAGGTAAATAATATAAATTCCTCTTTTTACTAGCTTTAGTTAAAAGTTAGCTATTTCTTTTAATAAAAGCGTAGTTTTTAGTAAAAGTAGTAGTAATATTATTAAAGTTATTTAAAACTCTAAAACTACTAAGTCCTAACTAAGTACCCCCTAAAGGAGAATTTAAGTAAAACTAAATATAACTAGCGCTATAAAAAAGATATAGGGCTAAAATTACTAATACTAGTATAACTCGTAAAACTATACTTAATAATCAAATAACTATCCTTATAACTATTAATTAGATATTAATATAACTAAAAGGATAAAGTAATCATAACTTTGTCTAATTAGAACAAAAAGTATAATCGTATAAATTACCTATTATAGTAATTCCTACGATTATCTAAAACGAATAAAAACTATATATTAGGTTAGTTACTATAAAAAGTATATATTAATAGAATTATAATTCCCTAAAAGTTAATAATATAGTTATTATTAATAAAGGTTAATATTAAGTTAAGATTTGAAACTGAAATAATAGAAACTAATAATCTATAATAAATCTATAAACTATAACTATAATAATACTATAAATCTAGAATATCTAAATTAGATTGAATAAAGCTATAATAATAATCTTTATAGTAAGGTTTTTATAGTTAATTACTTATTATAGTAATTACTTAATTTAGTAAAGGTTTGAGTTTGTAGTTACAACGCAGCCCCCCCGCAAAAAGACTACGGCAAAATTCACCCTATACATAGGCACAATTCTGGAAACACTATATAAGCACCTTAACCTATGCCCTCTACTAATTAAGGAAAATAGTATAGAAACCCTATACGTTCCTGCTGGCAGGCAAACCCTCGCATAAAGTTGAACGTGCGCCCTGGCCGAATAGACCGGTGGAATAGCAACGGCGCCGGCCGCGCGGCGCGGGGCTGGCGGCGCCGCACGTAGCGGGGCCGATCACATTGGGGCTGAAGGGGTTACTGAGGCTCTCATAGCGACAGCTTTGCTGAACCTTCTAGTGAGGTGCTGCGAACGCTACTAAACGGAGATAACTCCTTAACTAAAGAGGTTGTTACAAGAGGTTCTCACAGCTAGAAGTATAAAAAGCTCTGCTACTACGCGTAAGGCCTTATGCCCTTCCCTCTTCCTCTTCCTCACTAACTTACAACAAATCCTTTATAATATCTACACTACGCAAGGAATATAAGAATACTAACCTTACGCTAGGCACGCCCTTCTTTAAGAAGACAGCTAAAGATATTACTACATAAAATAATATCTATACGCTAAATAAAGCCCTTAACTTTAGTAAGTATTCTAACTCTAATTAGGAGTAGTTTATTATAGTAGTATTAGATAGAGCCCTTAAGAATACTTCTAGAAGGGACCCTCTCTATACTATAATTAAGGTAATAAACACCCCTAATAGCTTCAGGGTAGAGGCTATATATATCTCTAGCTATCCTGAGGAGTAGCCCTTCTTCGCGCAAACCCTCTATAATACTAAGGTAGATGTAGCCTAAGCCTAGGCATAAGCCTAGTAGGGATTAGTGAGTGCGCTTTGTGCTAAATAGAGAGAATGTTACTGATGATAGTATAGCTACTGCGAAGGTGTTAGCCGGCCTAATTAAATAAGAAGATAATAATAGTGACGACTTGCTTCTAAAGAAGCTACTATAGTGGATGGCGAAGTAGTGATGGGGATAGTGTTAGCAGCGTGGGTGATACGTAAGAGAGAGTAGGTTGATAGTTTAGTAGTTAGTAATTAAGTAATTAAGTAATTATAAACTATATTGTTGCTAAAGTGAAGTTAAAAATAGTGAAGTTATATGCATATATAAGTGCGGCTGAGGTTAGGAGAGTTATGATTATATGACTAAAGGCTATGTATATTATTAGGAGGCGTGGAGTTAGGAGGTCTGTCGCTCTAAGTAGGTAAAAATCATAGTGAACGGCTAGAGGCCTTTAGTAAAGGTTTATTAGGAAAAAATTTATTATATATATAATAGATTTTTCTACTTAGAATAGATTTTAAGGAAGCAAGCAATTTAATAAGTTTAATCTATTTAACTACTACTACTACCTATTATTACTATTATTAGTATTATTTCTTTTATATTATAATAACTATTTATACTAGCTATAAATAGTTATTCTTAATTATTCAGAATTTTATTATAATAACTAATAAAATAAAAAGTTTCCCCCTTTTGCTACATTATATAATATTCCTACCCCTAATAATATTACTTCGATTATATACTCTTTTACACTTATATTCTAACTACTTAAGTAGTAGAATTTATACTACTTTTAAGTTTAAGTTTATAGTTATAACGCAGCCCCCCCATAAAAAGACTATAGCAAAATTCACCCTATATATAGGCATAATTCTAGAAACACTATATAGGCATTTTAACCTATACCCTCTACTAGATAAAGAAAATAGTATAGAAACCTTATATGTTCCTGCTAGTAGGTAAACCTTATATAAAGTTAAATGCGCGCCTTAGTTAAATAGACTAGTAGAATAGTAATAGCGCTAGCTACGCAGCGTAGGGCTAGTAGCGCTATATATAGTAAGGCTAATTATATTAGGGCTAAAGGGGTTATTAAGGCTTTTATAGCAATAGCTTTACTAAACCTTCTAGTGAGGTACTATAAATACTACTAAATAGAGATAACTCCTTAACTAAAGAGGTTATTATAAGAGGTTCTTATAGCTAGAAGTATAAAAAGCTTTATATATAGGGCTTTATACCCTTCCCTTATCCTTTTCCTCACCTTATAACCTATAATAAATCCTAAAATATCTTTATAATATCTATACTATATATAGAATATAAGAATACTAACTCTATATAAAGTATACCTTTTTTTAAAAATATAGCTAAAGATATTACTATATAGAATAATATCTATATACTAGATAAAACCTTTAAGTTTAATATATACTCTATCTCTAATTAGAAGTACTTTATTAGGGTTATATTAAATAGAGCTTTTAGTAATACCTCTCTAAAGGACTTTATTTACTAAGTAATTATAATAATAAGAAGACTTAATAGCTTTAGCGTAGAAGCTATATATATCTCTAGCTATCCTAAGGAGTAGCCTTTCTTCGCGTAAACTTTCTATAATACTAAGGTAGATATAGCCTAAGCCTTAGTATAAGCTTAATAAGGATTAATAAGTATACTTTATACTAATTATATAGAGAGAGCGTTATTAATAATAGTATAGCTATAAAGGTGTTAGCTAGCCTAATTAAATAAGAAAACTATAATAATAGTGATAACTTAATAATAGATAGTAAAGTAATAATAGAGATAGTGTTTAATAGTAGTATAAGTAATATATAAGAGAGAGGATAGGTTAATAGTTTAGTAGTTAGTAATTAAGTAATTAAGTAATTAAGTAATTATAAACTATATTATTACTAAAGTGAAGTTGAAGATAGTAAAGTTATATATATATATAAGTGTAGCTAAAGTTAGGAGAGTTATAATTATATAACTAAAAGCTATATTATATATATATTATTAGGAGGTGTAGAGTTAGGAGGTCTGTCGCTCTAAGTAGGTAAAAATTATAGTGAACAGCTAGAGGCTATACTATCTTCCTTAATTAGTAGAGGGTATAAGTTAAAGTCCTTATATAGTATTTCTAGAATTATACCTATATATAAGGTGAATTTTGCTATAGTTCTTTATAGGGAGGCTGCGTTATAACTATAAACTTAATATAGTTTTATTTAGTTTATATATAGTTATAATTAAGAAAAAGAATATTATAGTTAATATATATATAAGAGGATATAAAAAACAGACTTAAGGCTTTCTATAAAGTAATAGTTAAGTTTTATATTATAGCTATAAGAACCTTTTTAGCTATATAAAGAGCTATATTATTAGGTTTATACCTTTAAGTATAAGTTTTAGCTATTATTAAGCTTTAGCTATATTAGCTATAAGTATTATTAGCGTTCTATATTATAGATAACGCCATTATAATATTATAAATAACGTTCTAATAAATAATAGCGTTATAAATGATACTCTTATTATATATATTTTACTACTCTACTACTTATTTACTTACTTACTTACCTTCTTCTATATAGCTAGGGATAAGTTAAGCTAAGTATTAATAACTAATTATACTAAGATTTATTTATCTACTTTCTTAAGATTAAGTATAAGTTAAAGTGTTATTATTAGGTTTTAGTGTTATAAAAAAAGTACTAAGTGAACTATAATACTTATTTATATTGGTTAATTAGACTACTAATATACTCTTTTATAATAATAAGTAGCTATTAAGTAGTTTTAAAGGAAACTAGTATGAAGTATTTATTTTATAAATAGTAAGATAATATTACCTAGCTGAGCTTTATTAAAATAAAGTAAATTTCCAAAAGGTTTCCTTATAATTAGCTATAATTATAAGCAATACTAAGTAATTACTGAAGGTTTAAGCTATAGTTATATTAAAAAAGTATATATATCAAACTTTAAAGATTAACGTACGCTTGATTATTATATAAAGTATATTACTAAGAGAGGCTTATAGCGTTTTAAGATAGTAATATATTTAGCTAAATAAGATAGTAAATTTAAGTAGAGCTAGCATTACATTTAAGCTGTGCTTCTATTATATATTAATACTATAGTAAATTAGCTAAAGATATTATTTTAGATAATAGTTTTTAGTTTAAAGTAAATATATACTTTTACCTAACCTCTTTAGTTTTTAATACCTTTAAAGTAATTCAGTCTATACTTTATATAGTATAGAACTGTTGTTTTTATTATAAAATTAATACTTCTCTTCTTTATTGAAACTTTAAAAGTAAATTATTCATAATTTATTTAAGTTTATAACTTATTCTTTATAGTCTAAAAAAACTAAGTATTTAATATAATTAGACTTTAAATTAATAATTAATACTATAAGATTTCTGATTAATATAAAAAGTTCTCTATCTATTAGATTATTAAAACAAAAGTTAAGAATTAATAGTAAGAAATATTATATATAGAAAAGAAGTAGTAATATTAAGTCTTATTATTTGAAGGTATATTCTTTGTAAGAAGTTTTAGAATAAAAGAACTAAATGTATTTTTATTTATTTCTACTACTTAATATATCTTAACCTTTAGAGCTAAAGTATTTTCTTTATCTTTATTTTAGTATAGGTCTTCTATTCAATATTTAATAGAGTACTCCTCTATTATCTACTAACTGAAGAGATCTTTAACTCCTTATTAACTAAAATAATCTTTTTCTTCTTAAAGGGGGAAGAAGAAGTTTTTTAATATATAAATAATAAAAGAAAATAATATTATTAATATTAGTACTTTTTATTTTGTAAATATAAAATAGAGTTTAAAAAAGTTTATAAACTATTATAATATATAAGTAGAGTTAATATTTAAAGAAGAAGAGTTTTTAATTAATTAATAACTTAAGGCTTATACTAAAGTTATTTTAAAGGTTTTACTACTAATTTATCTATTATTCTCTTTTAATATATTTTTTTCTTATTCTATTTAAGATTGCTTTTAATATTTTAAGTATTTTATGTAGATATAGTATATAAATCATTTTATATTAAGTTTATAATTATAACGTAGCTACTTATAAAAAGACTATATTAAAATTTGCTCTATATATAAGTATAATTCTAGAAACACTATATAAGTATTTTAACTTTTACCTTTCACTAATTAAAGAAAATAGTATAGAAATCCTATATATTCTTATAAATAAAGAAACCCTCTAAATACTATAAATTATAATATACACTTTAGCTAAATAAATTAGTAGAATAGTAATAGCACTAGTTATATAGTATAAAGCTAGTAATACTATATATAGGAAAGCTAATTATATTAAAGCTAAATAGATTTTTAAAGCTTTTATAGCTTAGCTAATAATAGCTATATTAAACCTTTTAGTAAGATATTATAAAACTACTATATAAGAGATTACTTCTTAACTAAAGAGGTTATTAGAAGAGGTTCTTATAGCTAGGAATATAAAAACTCTACTACTATATATAAAGCTTTATATTTATTCTTCTTCTTTTTAAACTTATAATAAATCCTAAAGTATCTTTATAATATCTATTATATAAATAATATAAGAATACTAATTTTATATTAAGTATACTTTTTTAAAAGAAGATAGCTAAAGATATTATTATATAGAATAAGATTTATATACTAAATAAAGCTCTTAGTTTTAATAAGTATTTTAGTTTTAATTAAGAACGCTTTATTATAGTAATATTAAATAAAGCTTTCAAGAATGCTTCTAAGAAGACCTTCTATATATTAAAATTAAAGTAATAAATACTTCTAATGATTTTAGAGTAGAGGTTATATCTATCTCTAATTATTTTAAAAAGTAGTTCTTTTTATATAAACCTTTTATATTATTAAAGTAGATATAACTTAAGCTTAAGTAATTATAAGCTATATTATTACTAAAGTAAAGTTTAAGATTATAAAGTTATATATATATATATATAAATATAGCCAAAGTTAAGAGAAGTAATTAAAGACTTAAGAAATTACTAAAGATTATATAACTATAAGTTATATATACTATTAGGAGGTATAAAGTTAAGAGGTCTATTACTCTAAGTAAGTAAAAATCATAATAAATAGCTAGAGGCTGTATAACTAGGGTTAGCAAACTAGCCACTTAGTATTTAGTTAGACTAGTTACTTAACTAGTCTAGTTAGACTTAAGTCACCTAATTTAGTTAACTTAACTTAACTTAACTAAATCCTAACTCTATATATAACTATATATTTATAAATAAGTTTTAACTTCTTTAAAATCTTAAATTAAGAGATTTATAGATTTTAAGGTTTAAAAACTTAAGGATTTAAGCTAATTAAGGATATTTATATTACTTAGTAGTAAGATCTATAGATTAGTAGATTAGTAGATTTAGAGGTTAGTAGATATATCTTAATAGTATATTATAAGGGTTAGAATAGGTATTATATAAGGGTCTAAGCCTATAGAGCAGAGTACCTTAAGGATAATTCAGTTAATAGAGGCTAAAGGGATAGAGAGGCTTATAGGTTTAAAGTATAAAGCCCTCTATAGTAAGGAATTAATAAGTACTTATAGAAAGTTTAGAGAGGAGTATCTTAGAAGAAGTAAGTAAAAAATAGTATAATAATACTATACTTACTTTTTAAGTACTTCTTCTATTAGTTTAACCTAACTATAGCTTATAACTTTTAAATACCTTTATAATTCTTTTACTTCTACCTTAATTTAAGAAAGTTAGTAATAATAATAATACTATATACCTAAGTAATACTTATTAATTAAACTAAGGAATTTATACTTAGTATTTATTAAGTACTAAGTAAGATAGCTTATATAAGCCTATATAGGGAAGATAACCTTAGTAAATAATTAAAGGATAATATAAGTGAATAAGAAGAGGTAAGAAGCTATACTTTAAGTGAGGCTAGAGGTTTTAAAGAGGATAAGCTACTTACTTTAAATACTTACTAAAAAGATAATAAGTATATATAGGAGAATAAGGAATATAAGACCTCTCTTTATAGATTAGATGGGCTATAGGGCTAGATATCTATAGCTATAGCTAGTAAGCTAGCTTAAGTTAGAGGGCTAAATAAAATAACTAGCTAAGTATTAATATAATAGATTATAACTATAATAGCTAATTAAAATAAGCTAATTATTATTATATTAAGTAACTAAGTATTTATTAAATAGTTATTTAAGGTTTATAAGAAACCTTTAAACTATAATATAGTTTACTTTATTAGTAAATCTATTAGTATAAAAAGGGAAGATTAGCTTATTATAGTAGAGGAGGCTTATAAGTACTACCTTAGTTACTCTAATAACTAGTATATCTAATAAGCTTTAAGTATAATAAAGTATACTTTATAAGTAAAATAGTAAACTTATTAGTAAATACTTATAGATATATTAGAGAATTAAGTCAACTTTATATAAGAAGATTTTAAAATCTTTATAAAAAAGTAGTATATAACGTTTAAGCTTTAAGAATAAAATTATTATAATACTTTAAGATAATACTATTAGAAAGATAATAAAAAACCTATTATATATTAAGCTTATTAGGAGTTTATTAACTAAGCTTTTAGTTAGCTGAATATAAGTAATATAAAAGCTTATATATTCTTTTAAGGTCTTATAAAGACCTTAAAAAATAAGCTTTTTAAATAAGATATTAATTATACTAATATATATATTATTACTTTTTATATATAGAGGTTATAGGAAATTATAAAAGGGAGATATATAGGAAGACCTATTAGATATTCTAAGTTATATAAATAACTATATTTAGGTTTTTTAGACTACTTTTATAAGAGTAGCTTATAACCCCCTTAATTATTAAACTTAAAGGAGTATTATTTAGATACCTTATCTTAAAATAACTACTTAGTAAACCTCTATATAGCTATTAGCCTTAATAATAAGCTATTTAACTATAAAAGAACTTAATATTATAATTATAAGAAGTATAGATATATTTCCCCTAATTATATTAAACTTTATATATAGTTAGTAGTTAACTACTAAAACTTAAACTTTAGAAGGAGTAAGATTAATATTATTACTATTCTTTATATAATTAATACTAAAGACTTAAGAAATAAGTAAGTATAGAGGTAACTTTAAGGAGTATTATATTAGGAATTACTTTAGTTCTTATAGGATAGACTATTAAGGGTTAGGTAATTACACTCTAAATATATAATAAAATTAAACTAATAGTAGATATAGATATTTATATTATAGTTAACTTTATATAGGAAGACCTTATAATAAAACTCTTACTAAAGGAGGCTATTAGGATTATAGCTTTAAGATTAATAAACTTCTAAAGAAGGTTTATATTTATTAATAAGGTTTATTAGCTTACTTTCTTTTTAATTAATAGCTAAAGCTACTTATAGAAGATTTACTAAGTATTTATAGCTAGCTTATACTTTAAGGGGGTAAGAGATATCTTTTTATTAAATAATTTTATAAGTAGAAAAAGTATATATATAGATATTTATATTTATACTTAGTTATATAATTATATCTTACTTACTAAACCTAAAGTAATTATATAAAAAGTTATAAAACTTAGTTAGAAAGCTTATATAATATACCTAATAAGAGCTTTAACTCTAAATAAGAGGGATATTAATATACTAAGTAAAGCCTTACTAAATAAGGAATAAGAAAAGAATATCCCTAAGGAGCTTTAAGTTTTTATTAACGTTTTTAATAAAGAAAACATAAAGAAAGTTCTTAAACTAAAAGGAGTAGTATATTATATTAAGTTAAAACTTAGTAAAGAACCCCTATATAAGCTAATATACTTTATATTAATAGAATGACTATAAACTCTTACTAAATATATTTAAGAGATAGAGGTAGTTAGATATATCTACTATTCTATTAGCTTAACTAAAACGCCTATTTTATTTATACTTAAAAAGGATAATAGTTTATAATTATATATAAACTATAGAGGGCTAATTAAGATTATAGTAAAAAACTAATACTTTTTACTACTAATTAGTGAATTTCTAGATAAGCTTATTAATATAAAATTTATTTTAAAAATTAACTTAAGTAAAGTATACTATAGAATTACTATTAATAAAGTAGATAGGTAGAAAACTATATTTAAGACTTATTATAAGTATTTTAAGTATATAGTAATACTATTTAAGCTTACTAATATATTAGTAATATTCTAAGTATATATTTACTAAATATCTAAAGACTTTTTAGATATTTACTATATAGTATATTTAGATAATATCTTAATCTACTTAGATATTAAGGAATAATATATAAAAAACCTATATATAGTTTTATATTAGCTAAAAGCTATTAAGGTACTTATAAAGTTAAAGAAGTATAATTTCTATTAAATAGAAATAGATTTTCTTAGATTTTGTATTACTTAGAATAATATTAAGATAAACCTAAAGTAAGTTTAAGCTATTACTAAATAGCTAATCCTAAAGTTTTTTAAAGATATCTAAATATTCCTTAGTTTTTATAATTTTTATTATAAACTTATTATAAAATACTTTTATATTATAGCTTTTATAAATAGTATACTTAAAGGAACTTAGAATAATATAAAGTTAGAAGTTTTTATTTAGATAGAGGAGATATAAACTATATTTAAAATATTTTAGAGAGTATTTCCTAAAGCTTTAATACTAAAGTATTATAACTTAGTACTAGGAATTAAAATTAAGATAAATATATCTATTTAAGTAATATTTAGTATATTTTATAAGAGTATAAAAATATCTAATACTTAATAGCTTTCTAATCAAGAAAACTTTTAGATATAGAAAGATATTAAGCTATTAAGTAATAAAAACTCCTTATTATTATAAGAAGCTTAAACTACTAAGTATAATACTTTTAGAGGCTCCTTAAGAAATTCTTAATACTTATAAACTATATAGCTCTAAAAGAGGTATTTATTATATTTATATAGGATATTTATAGAAAGCTTATATAGTAAGTTTATTATTTATTAATATTTAATTTTAAGATTTAATATAAGTTAGAGGTTATTAATTTAGTAGATAGATTATTATAACGCCCTAACTATATAATAAAAGATTCTAAAATAGATAATATACTTCTTATTTTAAGAAAGAAGCTTAAGCTTATTAGCTAACTCTTAGTAATAAATTACTAATATATCGCTAAGCTAGAAGGAATTATAGCTATTTTAAAAACTTATATCTAAGCTATCTAGTAAAGTATATAAGAACCTTATTAGAAAGTTAGCTCTAAAGTTAAGGGATCTTTACTTTTAAGTTAGTATTATCTTATAGAGGATATTAATAACTTATTATATTAGAATATATATATTAGTATTATTACTTACTTAAAGTTATATATAAATATTATACTAACTACTCTATAAGAAGATAGTAATATATTAGAGGACTTAAGGGGAGCTAAGGTTATTATACTAAAGTAGTATATCTTATATACTATAATAAAGGAGTTTATTTAAGATAAAATAGTTTATATACTAAGACTAAGCGTAAATCTTAAATAGATAGTTAGAGGATTATAAGCTAAAAACTACTTCTATAGAGAACTTATAGCCAAAGTTTACTAAGATACTAAGGAATATTAAAGGTACTACTTTAATAAGAATAATATCTTTTAGTTTAGATATCTATTATATATTACTAATTTTTAGCTATTCTTTAATAAACTTCTATTAACTTCTTAAGCTTTTCCTTAACCTCTTAAGTCTTAACTTTAATA